>JAIPMN010045156.1:0-13951 GCA_020650975.1 Apostichopus californicus | reverse complement strand
GTTGACCCACCCAATAGCAAAATTAATACATAAATTATCAGAACTGAAGCTGGCGAACGTTGTATTTTTTTTAGAGTATTCAAAATCATACGAAGTTTTGTATGGTGGATTATAAGGATCGCGAGATACAATTTCTCAATGTGACGAGGAAAACGTGGTAAATATGACTGATTAAAGGTCAATTTTGATCGAAAATTTTATGTCACTCACAAATTACAAGAACATATGAAAATAAGAGTGCGACAGTCAGAAAAGTTAGAGTGCGACAGTCGGAAATTCCGAATTGAAGCTGGCGACAGTCGGAAATTCCGACAGTCGGAAATTCCGACTGTCGCACTCAAATTTTCCAACTACCGTCATTTTTACCAAGATTGGGGGGGTGAGACACCCCCACCCCCCCCCCTCTAGCGACGTCCCTGAACCTAACCCCTAAAACACTGATCCATTCTCAAGTTTCCTTAATATTCGGTTCGTATCCCGTAACGTTAACAATTCCCGAACGTTTCATTTTGAAGTATAATATTTAATCAAGGTTGGGCGAAATGACCAGGCTGGTTGGGCGAAATGACCAGGCTGGTTGGGCGAAATGACCAGGCTGGTTGGGCGAAATGGTAAGGTTGGGCGAAATGGCAGTTGGGCGAAATGGTTGTTGGGCGAAGTGACCTGCTTCCGACCTAACTTCTTTATCGAGCTATCAATTTGTGACATATACCAAGCTTATAAAATCACACAAAGAAACATAATGGGATTTTTTGGGGAACCTAGTGATCATTAATCTTCAAATCCCCTTCTGTGTCAGTTGCTTATTGATACTTCCCTGTTATTGATTTTGTTTTTCACTTGTGGAGTACAATCATGAAAAAAATGTGAAATTAAGAAATCTTAGAGAACAATGAAGATAAAGAAATTACTAATGGTGTGTTCCATTGTGCTGTTGTCAGCTGGAAAGAACAATAACACAGACATTAGGGAATTCATATCACACCTTAAAACTTTGAAAACTAATGAGGTTTTGTAACTATTGTTAATTGTCAGAAAACAGCGGTCTGCCAATAAATCGATCAGATATAACGTTTAAATCTTCTTTTTATGTCAGACAGGAAATAATGTCATCTCGTTAGTACACTATAGATATCAACCTTGCAAATAACATTTAAGTATGACTCATGGACTTGATGTAACTCTATACGTTAATAATGTGGATATTTCAGTCTGTTTTAATTGTCATCACAGATCCCTTTTATCTGCTTTCATGATTGAAGACTTACAATGGTAGCACTTAAGTAGGTCAGATCTATGTCATTGTATTTTTACAAAGTTACTCGCAGTGTGCTTTATACGAGCGAATATCGAAATATATGTTACCCGATTTAAAAATATGAAATTTTGTCTAATTTCGGGTCATAAAGTGGATTTGAAAGACCAGATAAAGTGTTTTCAAAAAATGTTACTTCAGTTAGCAAAGTTTGCGACGATCTAAAACGTGTAAGTCAAACATAAACACTGATTTGCCAATGTAAGAAGTCGAGAGGGCGGGTGGTGGGGAGGGAGGAGGGGTTGGGCTACGGAAAACAGGGGGAACAGCTCGTTTAGGATGAATGGGGAGAAATGAAAGAATATACCGATAATGTAGAGTTACTAAATCTATGGGTAGACAAGTAAAGCCAAACTCTTCCATCAGATGGAAACAGGAATTAACGATTACAAGACACTACTGAGGAGAAGAGCTTACATTTAGCCGGAAGATTACCATAGACCTGGCATCGCCATCCCCCGGAAAACCTCTCTTAGATAGAGCCCAACCACGTGCTTTCCTCGGATGACGGGTTAAGCATGCAAGCATTCTACTCACCGGAGTTCATAATCTAGGCCCCCACCCCTTCCCACTCTCTGGGGCATAGGCCTCCCAGCTAGCGAAGTCAAGCGAGTAAAAAAACAGTCTAATGTTGGATTGTGGGTGAAGATGAGAGACATAATCATGATAATTTGATGATAATAAGAGCTGTGCAAAAACATGACACTTTGGACACATTTTAATCTATTATCCTTTTTGACATAATCCTTCAACTTTTGAATGGTTTAGTGCAATGACTAGAAATACATCAATCGAGTCTAATACTCATTATATTCATTTATAGACGATGTTTAGCTACGTATTGACATTTTATATAAACATAATATGTGAATT
This sequence comes from Apostichopus californicus, assembly GCA_020650975.1. Lineage (NCBI taxonomy): Eukaryota > Metazoa > Echinodermata > Holothuroidea > Aspidochirotida > Stichopodidae > Apostichopus > Apostichopus californicus. The sequence goes on along the minus strand of JAIPMN010045156.1, from coordinate 11,763 downwards.
GACATAGCGGAACAAGTAATTTTTCAAGCCCGCAAGTACTTGGCTTAAGTATTAACTTGGCGTTCCATTTCACAAATGAAGTAATTCTTATATTACCACATGCTGTATATGAATAAAATACATCATTTCCAAGCAGACAGTCACCAGGAGGGGATTGTGTGTGGTCTATATGTAGCCAGTGATCTGTGGAGACAATGGATACGATAAAATGACGCCACCTAAGTTTGCTCATGAGGAACAATTAGGGTAAAGTCGCAAATATAACTTAAGTATTAAAAGACTTACACACACCTGTAGAGGCTCTGGAAGACCATTTCAACTATTTCATACTTTTACAGCACAGGGTAGTCTTAAACGGGGAAAAAAGTCATTGTGGAATCTTTAAAACATTTTTTGAACAAATGAAAAGGTAGAATAGGGACACATGATTTGGATTATGTGTCTATTTAAGGGGTATCAGCGGATAGCGGGATAGGACAAAAACCAGGATCACAGGAAATCAGTGTGTTGAGGAAGGCTTTATCTACTCAATCTTCGCAAAACGAGTTATATGCATCACTAACTTATTACATAGTTGAAAAATTTCAATATTTTAATCTCAAAGCATCGCTCAATATTTACAAGGTTGATATTTAACCGTCTCAATGCTTTCTTTGACAAGTTTCATATTCTCAATGAAAACCAATTTGGTATTCGCCCTGGCCACTCTACAGAACTTGCTTTGGTCAATGCAGTGGATAAAATTCATAGTGCTCTTGATTCGGGTGATAATTGTATTGGTGTTTTTTTAGACCTTCCAAAGCATTCGATACCATCGATCATGGAATTCTTTTGAGGAAATTATCACATTACGGTATTAGAGGTCTAGCTCTTTCTCTCATTTCAAGTTATTTGTTTAACAGGCAACAGTACGTTTCTTTTTCTGGAATCGATTCTGATAATCGTTCAGTTAAGTGCGGAGTTCCTCAAGGGTCTATATTAGGTCCACTTCTTTTTATTATTTACGTAAATGATATTTGCAACGTCTCTACAAATTGCTCGATTGTCCTTTTTGCTGATGACACTAATATTTTTTTCTCTGACAGCAATGTAGAAACTCTTAAAGTAACCATCTGTAATGAATTAAATGCGTTTTATGATTGGTTTTCTGCTTACAAACTGTCTTTGAATATTGATAAAACAAATTATGTGGTATTTGGAAACTCCTCTAGAACAATTAATGTTGATTTATATATGCATGGCATTTGCCTTAAAAGAGTCGATAATATTAAATTTCTTGGTGTGTATATTGATTCTCAGCTCTCTTGGAAAGTCCATATTAATCATGTTTCCAAACAAGTTTCTAGAGGTGTAGGTATTTTATCTAAGTTAAAATATACTTTTCCAAGGAAAATTCTGAGATCTATTTACTATAGTATTATATTTCCTCATCTATCGTACTGCTCTTCAGTTTGTCTGGTACTTTCAAGACTAGCCTTAATAAGCTTGTCATTCTCCACAAACGGGCTGTGAGGCACATGACGTCTTCAGCTCCACGTGATAATACCAGTCAATTATTCTCCTCCTTAAACGTGCTCAAGTTCACTGATCTCATTTCTTTAAATATTCTGACGTTTACTTACCGTGCTATGAACAATCTGCTTCCAAGTTCTTTTGCTACCTTTTATACATCACTCTATTCACAATTATAATACTAGACAGGCTGGTCATTTACGTGCTTCTTTTTGTCGTAATTCAAAGAGCATGCAAAGCCTCCGATATCGATCTATTTCTTTGTGGAACAATCTTCCTATCAACTTGAAATCCTATACTTCCGTGGCTTCGTTGAGGCGACATCTGAAATATTACTATGAAAGCCTTTATTGATTGTATCCGTTGTAAGGGGTGGGAGTTGGTGGTGGTGGTTGGGGGCGGGGTAGTGTTATATTGTTATATGTCTTATTTGTTAAGGTTATCTGTTTTTTTTGGGGGGGGGGGAGGGAGTTCTTTTTTAGGTGTTAAGGTTTTCTATTTTCTTTGTTGGGAGTACTCTATTCGATTAAGCCCACAAGGGTTTCTTAGTTTACTTCCTTTCACATATTTTACTTTTGCAGTTTTATTGTCTTGTTCACCTTGTATTTCTATGTGTTGAAACAAATAAATCATCATCAAAGTTATTTCGATATGTTCATGAGTGCTATTAACCAGATAATGACACGTGGCAATGACTTTAGATCTTCTTGAAGCACTTCTTGAATGCATTTCTTGAATGCATTTCTTGAATGCACATCTTGAATGCACTGCAACCTCAAACTAGTAAAATAAGATAAAAAATTAAAATATGTGATCACTTGTTAAATTATCTTACATTTTACATACTAGTCATGGTTAGTAGACGATAGTCATACCCGGTTGACGGTTATTTGCTGAAGTCGTTTGTGCTAACCTTCAAACTAGTATAATTCTTTGGGCGATTAACGGGTCATCGAAAACTAGAAGTTTGCCTAACCCCATTCAGCGTCGTACCGTAGCCAGGAAATTGAAAAGGGGGAGCACTTTTTGCGATTGATATGGGGGAGGGGTGTCTAAGGAGATATTTTTGAACAATTAAAGGTCCTTAGATGCTATCTGGTGCAATTTTTTGCCAGTTTCATCATTATCATATGATATCATATTATCAGCCCATTTTGTTTCCTGTTTGAATTCTCTTATATGTTCTTTTACATAATATATCAGAAAGACAAACATTGTGCTCTTTTACAATTTTTCCAGTAGGATGATTCTTGTTTATTTTCCAATGTCTGGACTTTATTACATTTGACGAACTTAACTGATGGACAATATAAACTTTCATATTTTGTAAGACAACCAGATGTGCAGTGGCCTAAAAACAAATATCGTTATTTGCAGTGCAGTTATTTGCAGCATAACATGCTGTTCGTGCAACAACTTAGGACGAATCAAAGAAAGGATGGAAACAAAACGTTGTCGACGTTGTTGTGCATACGGTTTGTGACATTCCATCGAGTGCGGTTAGGTAGGCATCATGTATTTTATTACGCAGTGGCCAACTGTAGGCTTGTAATAGGCTATAGGCTCAATTTAGCTAATTGCATCTGCCAATCTAAGTAAGTAGCTGAATCAGTAGGCCTGAATGTTACTACGATTATAATCGAGTTAACGGAGCTGACGAGTATTCAAGATCAAAAGAGCACTGACAAACCATGCTAAAAATACAACAGTTTTTAAACATTTTTTCCCCCTTACGTCCTTGACCCCAATACCCACCCAGCCACCCACCAATTTGATTTCTTACTGTTGGTGTCCATGCAGGAAAATAAAGTCTCTTCCTTCAAATGATTTTACTGAAACTACATTAAGCCAGGGTCGATATTCTTAACGATTGTTGTTGGCTTTGGCCAGTTCTTGCATCTGTAAAGTAAGAAACATCCCGTTGTGCAATTAATGAAAGCAGCTAAACTAATCACAATTTGCATAATACAGCGTTTATGAATTCAGAAATGTGATTCTACAAACAGTATTATCTATCTTAATTATATAAGAAATGAAATTAGTTGAAAACATCTCATCTTGCATTGTCGTTTCGGTCAGATTGTCTCAGAACCCGAACAATTATTGCGTTCAGAAAATTTAACATCCATTCTTTTATAACATTGCATTTTATTATGCACGTTATTCTGGTAAAAGTTTATGATTTTGTAATAATTTTTTTAATGTATTTTTACCGTTGCTATACTTGACTTTCTCGTTCAGTTTTCATTCAGATCCAGGTATAAGGTTTGAAATATTGAAATCAACAACTAGTTTTTGCCTCCGTCTGCTCCAAATCGATCGAATGATTATATTCAGGTAATTGCGTTTTCATCGATTATGTCGTCTCGCCCGTCAGAGAATGTGTTAACAAAGAAAGTGTGTCTGTTAAGGTTTTTTTTTAAATGTATTATTCTTAATGGGATTCTCCATGTGGCAGCAAATGCGGTATACATTTGTCATAACAACATTTTTTTCAAAATGTTTGTGTAAGTGAACACGATGTCATCAAATGTTTATTAGTCTATAGTTATCATTCGTTTCGAAAATAACAATGTCAGTTGTGAAGTAGAACACCACTAACGGGGCTCTCCATTCGCGAACAAAAACTCAGTATTGGGTAATCTGGAAGGAAGAGAGAGTGCGCGGTGACCCGTAGGAGAGGTTACCGGGGGCGCAGTGCTAAAATTGATAACAGTGGCGTCTAGGTAGACTAGGATAGGTGCGTTAGTGTTATAGGAGACATGTAATAGAGGAGTGAAGTAAATTCAACATAGGGCGCTGTCATATCGGTCCTGTCTAGTTCCCAAGACACTTGACAAGTTGCTGTTATTAGTTTTATTACCTTTGACATGGAATCACATGCAGTTACCCCATTAACTAAGACGCTGGAGACCAATATCCCCATTAGCTCCTCAATATGCTGATGTATTGTTGTATAAGTTTATAAAGCTAATGAATCTGGTTAACTAGGAAACATTTTTTAGTAGTAGAGCAATACCAATTTAACACTCGTAAGTCTTAGCTTGAAGTTTCTTTGTTTCAACAATGTGATATCAATCAATAGTCATAAGCCAAATTGGCCCGTTGACCTCCCCGAAGATTATAAAACAATCTTAGGTTTGTAACCTTTTATAATGTTAATCCGGTGCCTGCCATCTTCGAGTAGCTGGGCTGCAGAACGGCCGGACCAATTGGTTAAATTGTCAATCCATCGTAAATGCGGTCGGCCTGGCTTACGTTTGTAACCACAGGGTAGCCTACAGAGTACAGCACATGTAAGGCCTCCACAACGTACTGCATGTCCGAACCATTTTGCGTTATGTTGAAGAACAGTTTCAGAAGAGAACAGCCATCGCCCCGCGATCTTCGTGTTTAGTTCATCATTCGACACATGGTCTTTCCGATATGTGATATGGATGTTGTCAATTATGTGAAATAGCTTATCTGGCTGCAGAAAAATAAGTCAATGAAATGAAGTTGTGTGTTTCCTTGTAGGCTTACTTCAACATTGTGGCACATTATTAAAATGACTAAATTACCTAAGGTCTTAAGCGATAGTTTCCTTGCACTGTCAATATGCATTGATAACTTTCTACTCAGATTGCTGTTCAGAAATAGGTACATTTATGGAGAAGAACGCGATAGATTATCAACGGTAAGCCGTTCTGTCACATATAGATGGTATATGTACATTCATTAGCTATAAAACATTATCTTTCCGTATTTGCTTTATGATTTTGAATCACTTGCTTGTGATTAGTCTACTTTTCATGTGTATTACAATTTTAAATCACATCATCGACAGCATAGCAACAGTGATCGTAATGGCAATTGCCTCTCACTAGACTTCACGCCCTCTTTCTCTTCTCTTTTATGAGAATTAGAATCGGTTGAGTAGTATACAAATAATGAATGGTTATGAGTGCAATAGTGCAAATATTTCATTCGTTGAAAGATGGAATGTTCCATTCAACGAGGCGGAGAGTTGAATGGAACATTCCATCTTTCAACGAATGAAATATTTGCAATATTGCATTCATAACCATTCATTATTTGTTTTATACAACACCTTCAAATTTGGATATAATTGGATGTAAAATGCACTCATGCAACATATTGTTTTGAACAGACAGGTTTCTCAGCTCTCTTTTACCATTGAAAAAAGTGCTATCAAAAAAGTATAACGCATGGTTCTATTTCATAGCGTGCAATAGAGCGGATTTTGCATGCAATCGACGAGCAATTGACCAATCAAATGGCCGGAATATAATTAGGTGTTGTATAATGACAACTAAACAACTAAGGAAAAGAAACCCTTCTTAACTAGAACTACATTTGCCTGGAAATACGCAATATTTTAGTGCGCGTGGAGTGCTTGCAGTATTATAGAAATAACTTTGCAAATACGCAGACTTGTAGCGCGCATGGAGTGCTTGCAGTATCATAGGAAGAACTTTCCGGTTGTTTTTGGTGTTATTTTTTGATCGGACAACACACCATGGAGTATTCATGTAAGTGCCTATAAAGTGAGGGCGCTAGTGAGCGCCGTGACAGGCTCAGAATAAGTTGGCTACGTAGCTAGCCTCTGAAAATGCAAATATCCATTGAGTATTGTGACTATTTGAAACTTCACGTTTTAACGTCCAATCATGTAGGTATCGTTCACCTAGCCAGTAATGCCAATATTGTAGCGCGCACGCGCACTACAATAATGAGTAGGCGGGATACAGAATAAAATCTATATATTACGAGCAGCAACCGTTATTCTCGTAGAATTTCCTGCAAAATGTTCTGTTGGACGTATTATGGAACAGCACATCACAGCGAAGAAATGCGATACCTTAACAAATTGATGGCGCTATTACGAAATATGTGTCGGAAAAAAAGCAGAGTGAGAGAAATTTGTCATGGCAATAGAGATCAAGACGTACTTGTTTGAGCTCGTTTATAATGTACAAACCATGTATTCAGCGTGTAAAATAACATTCTTAAGATTTGATGGAAGTTTTGAAGAGTATAGAGTGAAACCATCATGAATATTTAAAAGTCGGAGCTTGTCACAATTGGAGCCCCAGGTTAACAAAGGATAGTAAAGGCTTAGAAGAACATGCATGCATCATGAACATATAGCAGATCACATAGCGTATTGTGATGCATTTCATGGAGAAAACCTCACCTGCGAAAAGTCACCTGCGAAAAACCATATATAGATCTTAGATAAATGTGTAATTTTTCAGATTCTTTCCAACAACTAATTTGCACGTTGCAGTGAATGTGTCAAGGTTTGTTGTCTACATAGCTTGTACAATTATCGGTTGTTTGCTTTGTTTAGTCGGTTTGTATTGTCTTCTGGAAATTTCCAATTTTGAAATGTATATTAAACCGTAACAAAACTTAAAATACGTCATGCAGATATTGCGGATGGGAGTATTAAAACTTGGAAGGCAATGTTAAAGAAAGAAGATAACAAAACAGACACAGTGCACCATATGCACTATAATTAACAACTGAGACTATAGTGTAAAATGATTACCGTGGTGTTTCTTTCAAACAACTGTACTGTGCCAGGGTCCGTGTTATTCCACACTTTGCGCCATGTTACCGCAAAATTGTACACGTGTGTAGTTACGTCCATTCTCACATGTTTGATTTTGAATGGCAAAAGAATAAAAAAAATAAAAAAATAAAAAATCATGGTTGAGCGCCTTGGGAACTGCCCCCCGAGGCCCTGCCCATGCCCTCTTTTCGTCCCGTAGGACATGGCGAGGAGTTAGTTCCATTCATACCTTCTAAATAGGTTACACATCGGATGTTCCAAACAGTTTGAAAACAGCTCTCAACAGTCTGTCCCTTTGGTCTGGATCCGGTCTCGTACCCATCTCAGCACCTAGACAGCCTAGCCTGTATATGGATTTGTAAACCTTCTTTTGCAGTTAGAAACTTGATTCACAAAGCAACACTGTATAAGCACCTACGTACCTCATTCACAATTAACAATTTATTCTTGCTTATTTCAGATCAATCAGACGCGCAGACAATCAGACACGCAGACAACCATACACGCAGATACGCATACAATCAGACGCGCATACAATCAGACGCGCATACAATCATACAGGCAGACACGCAGACAATCAGACAGGCAGACAATCAGACACGCATACATGCAGACAATCATACGATCATACCATCAAACAGGCAGACGATCATATATCCGATCATAAAATCAGACAGGCAGACAATCATCGATCATACCATCAGACGGGCAGACGATCATACCATCAGACAGGCAGACAATCATACACGCCAACAATCATTTCATCGGCAATCAGACAAACATACACACAAGCGTTCAGACAATGAGACGATAAGACAGGCAGACATGCATGCAATCAGACGGGCAGACAGGCAGACAATCATAAAAATCAGACAGGCAGACAATCAGACACGCAGAAAAACATACACGCAATTGCGCATACCTTCAGACACGCAAACAATCAGACGGGCAGTCAATCAGACAGGCAGACAAACAGAAAGGCAGAAAATCGCACAGGCAGACAGACACACACGTAGACAATCAGATCCTCAGACAATCATACACGCAGAAAATAAGACAGGCAGACACGTAAACAATCATACGTGCAGACACGCAGACGCAAACACGCAGACAATCAGACACGCAGACAATCGGACACGAAGACAATCAGAAACGCAGACAGTCAGACAAACAGACAATCAGACAGGCAGGCAAACAGACACACATACAATTTGACAGGCAGACAATCATACGATCCTTCCATCGGACAGGCAGACGATTATACCATCATAAAGGCATATGATCATACGATCATAACATCAGACAGGCAGACAGGCAAACAATCATACCATCAGACATGCAAACGATCAGACGATCATACCATCAGACACACGATCATACACGCAAACGATCATACCATCAGACAATCAAACACGCAGACAATCAGACGATGAGACAAACACGCAAACAAGCTGACACGTAGACAATCATACACGCATGTAATCAGACACGCAGATAACCAGACAGACAGAACATCAAACACCCAGACAATCACACACGCAGACAATCAGACAGACAGACAATCATACAATCATACCATCATACCATCAGACAGGCAGACAATCAGACAGGCAGATAATCAGACAGGCAGAACATCTAACACCCAGACAATCATACACGCAGACAATCAGATACACAGACAATCAGACACACAGACAATCAGACACACAGACAATCAGACACACAGACAATCAGACAATCAGACACACAAACAGGCATACACGCAGACAATCAGACACGCATACAATAAGAAACGCAGACAATCAGACATGCATACAACCAAACACGCAGACAATCAAACACCAAGACAATGAAACACGCAGCCAATCAGACAAGCAGACAATCATACGGGCATATAATCAGACGGGCAGACAATCAAACACGCAGACAATCAGACAAGCAGACAATCAGACAGGCAGACAATCAGACGGGCATATAATCAGACAGGCAGAAAATCAGACACGCAGACAATCATACCATCATACCATAAGACAGGCAGACAATCATACGATCATTGCATCAGACAGGCAGTCGTTTATACGATCATACAATCAGACAATCAGGCAATCAGTCAGGCAGACAATCAGACAGGCAGACAGTCAGACAATCAGATACACAGACAATCATTCACGCAGACAATCAGACACGCAGACAATCAGACACGCAGATAATCAGACAGGCAGACATTCAAACACCCAGACAATCACACACGCAGACAATCAGATACACAGAAAATCAGATACACAGACAATCAGACACACAAACAGGCATACACGCAGACAATCAGACATGCATACAACCAAACACGCAGACAATCAAACAACAAGACAATGAAACACGCAGACAATCAGACAAGCAGACAATCATACGGGCAGACAATCAGACACGCAGACAATCAAATACGCAGCCAATCAGACAAGCAGACAGACAGACAGTCATACGGGCATATAATCAGACGGGCAGACAATCAGACACGCAGGCAATCAAACACGCAGCCAATCAGACAAGCAGACAATCAGACACGCAGAAAATCAGACACGCAGACAATCAGACACGCAGACAATCAGACACGCAAACAGGCATACACGCAGACAATCAGACACGTTGATTATCAGACACGCATACAACCAGACGGGCAGACATTCAAACACCCAGACAATCACACCCGCAGATAATCAGAGAAGCAGACAATCAGACAGGCAGACAATCAAACACCCAGACAATCGAACACGCAGACAATCAGAAACGTAGACAATCAAACACACAGACAATCAAACAGGCAGACAATCAAACAGGCAGACAATCACACACGCAGACAATCAGACAGGCAGACAATCATACGATCATACCATCAGACAGGCAGACGATCATACCATCAGACAGGCAGACGATCATACCATCAGACAGGCAGACGATCAAACACGCACACTATCATACCATCAGACAATCAGACGAAAATACACACAAGCGATAATACCATCAGACAATCAAACACGCAGACAACAAGACACGCAGACAGGCATACACGCAAACAAGCATACACGCAGACAATCAGACACGCAGACAATCAGACACGCAAACAACCAGACAATCAAACACACAGACAATAAGACACGCGGACAATCAGACAGGCAGACAATCAGACGGGCCTATAATTAGGCGGACAGACAATCAGACAGGCAGACAGGCAGACGATCATACCATCAGACAGGCAGACGATCATACACGCACACTATCATACGGGCAGACAATCAGACGAACATACACACAAGCGATTATACCATCAGACAATCAAACACGCATACAACCAGACAGGCAGACATTCAAACACCCATACAATCAAACACGCAGCCAATCAGACAAGCAGAATATCAGACATGCAGACAATCAGACACGCAAACAGGCATACACGCAGACAATCAGACACGTTGATAATCAGACACGCATACAACCAGACAGACAGACAGACATGCAAACACCCAGACAATCAAACACGCAGCCAATCAGAGAAGCAGACAATCAGACAGGCAGACAATCAAACACCCAGACAATCGAACACGCAGACAATCAGACACGTAGACAATCAAACACACAGACAATCAAAAAGGCAGACAATCACACACGCAGACAATCAGACAGGCAGACAATCATACCATCAGACAGGCAGACGATCATACACGCACACTATCATACCATCAGGCAATCAGACGAACATACACACAAGCGATTTTACCATCAGACAATCAAACACGCAGACAACAAGACACGCAGACAGGCAAACACGCAAACAAGCATACACGCAGACAATCAGACATTCAGACAATCAGACACGGAAACTACCAGACAATCAAACACAAAGACAATAAGACACGCGGACAATCAGACAGGCAGACAATCATAGCATCAGACAGGTAGAAGATCAGACATGCATAAGATTATACCATCAGACAGACACACGATCAATCACACAAACGAGTATACGATCAAACAGGTAGTCAGGCAGACAATCAGACAGACAGACACACAGACACAATCAGAAACGCAGACACTCAGACAATAAGACACGCAGAAAATGAGATAGGCAGACAATCAGATACTCAGACAATCAGACACGCAGACAATCAGACACGCAAACAGGCATACACGCCGACAATCAGACATGCAAACAATCAGACAATCAGACACGCATACAACCAGACAGGCAGACAATCAAACACCAAGACAATCAAACACGCAGCCAATCACACAAGCAGACAATCAGACAGGCAGACAATCAGACGGGCATATAATCAGACGGGCAGACAATCAGACAGGCAGACAATCATACGACCATACCATCAGACAGGCAGACGATCATACAATCAGACAGGCAGACGATCATACACGCACACTATCATACCATCAGACAATCAGACGAACATACACACAGCCGATAATACCATCAGAACACGCAGACAACAAGACACGCAGACAGGCATACACGCAAAGAAGCATAAACGCAGACAATCAGACAATCAGACAATCAGACAATCAGACAATCAGACAATCAGACAATCAGACAATCAGACAATCAGACAATCAGACAATCAGACAATCAGACAATCAGACGCCCAGCCAATCAGACAATCAGACAA
>JAIPMN010045151.1:3137-25065 GCA_020650975.1 Apostichopus californicus | reverse complement strand
ATCCATCATCCTTTGTCAATTTAGCCTAGCATGGATAGCTATCCATTATCCTTTGTCATTTTAGCCTAGCATGGATAGCTATTCATCATCCTTTGTCAATTTAGCCTAGCATGGATAGCTATCCATCATCCTTTGTCAATTTAGCCTATCATGGATAGCTATCCATCATCCTTTGTCAATTTAGCCTAGCATGGATAGCTATCCATTATCCTTTGTCATTTTAGCCTAGCATGGATAGCTATTCATCATCCTTTGTCAATTTAGCCTAGTATGGATAGCTATCCATCATCCTTTGTCAATTTAGCCTAGCATGGATAGCTATCCATCCTTTGTCAATTTAGCCTAGCATGGATAGCTATCCATCATCCTTTGTCATTTTAGCCTAGCATGGATAGCTATCCATCATCCTTTGTCAATTTAGCCTATCATGGATAGCTATCCATCATCCTTTGTCAATTTGCCTAGCATGGATAGCTATCCATCCTTTGGCAATTTAGCCTAGCATGGATAGCTATCCATCATCCTTTGTCAATTTAGCCTATCATGGATAGCTATCCATCATCCTTTGTCAATTTAGCCTAGCATGGATAGCTATCCATCCTTTGGCAATTTAGCCTAGCATGGATAGCTATCCATTATCCTTTGTCAATTTAGCCTAGTATGGATAGCTATCCATCATCCTTTGTCAATTTAGCCTAGCATGGATAGCTATCCATCCTTTGTCAATTTAGCCTAGCATGGATAGCTATCCATCATCTTTTGTCATTTTAGCCTAGCATGGATAGCTATTCATCATCCTTTGTCAATTTAGCCTAGCATGGATAGTGATCCATCATCCTTTGTCAATTTAGCCTAGCATGGATAGCGATCCATCATCCTTCGTCAATTTAGCCTAGCATGGATAGCTATCCATCATCCTTTGTCAATTTAGCCTAGCATGGATAGCTATCCATCATCCTTTGTCAATTTAGCCTAGCATGGATAGCGATCCATCATCCTTTGTCAATTTAGCCTAGCATGGATAGCTATCCATCATCCTTTGTCAATTTAGCCTAGCATGGATAGCTATCCATCATCCTTTGTCAATTTAGCCTAGCATGGATAGCGATCCATCATCCTTTGTTAATTTAGCCTAGCATGGATAGCTATCCATCATCCTTTGTCAATTTAGCCTAGCATGGATAGCTATCCATCATCCTTTGTCATTTTAGCCTAGCATGGATAGCTATCCATCATTCTTTGTCACTAAGATGTCTGTGTTTCAATTATGTTTTTTTTACTTACACACTTGAGACTGACAGTGACTGCCTTGAAAGCCTGCCCAAATGGTAGGATGGTAGTTCTGCAGTATCGTTCTACCAGAGGCGGTGAGGTGGCCATGGGAGGAGAAGGCCGTCCTGCAATGTCCATCTCCATCCTGTGTAACAAACAGCTTGTTGATATCACTCTGGTATTTAACAGCTGGCTATGTTTCATTACTAAATACTACAGGCCATATCAAACTTTCTTCCAAATTTCACTCAAGTGATTAGCTCGAGATTCCATGAGGAACAATGCCAAGAGAAGGACATTGAGAGAGGCTATAGCATCAAGCAACCAGGCTGTGCAAGTAATCTATTGTGTTCCATTAGTTTACACCACTGGCATTTCTGGCTGGCAAAGATAATTCCTATTATGCAATATTCTTTGATACTAGCTGAGCAGGATTTTTGCTGCTTCTGTGGCTATTTTTTTTGACATGTTGCTTAAACACAATATGTAGAATATTTAATAACTCTATCAACGACAGTGCCGCAAAGTCTCACAAGAAATGCTGGCATTGCAAGCGTCCATTCCCATCACACCGATCTCTGCGTTAACACATCACAGGTTTATGTTCACAGCCATCTAGCAAAATATACGAACACTTTTCCTTCTGTGAAAGTAATCTTCCTATTTGCCCATTTTGGTATATTAAAATGTCAGGAAATCCCTGAATCACTGCATTAATGTTGTCATCCTACTGAACGAGAACAAACGTTTTAAAATGGTTACATAAAAAGGAAAAAAGAAAGAGTAAGCCCTTACCCAGCATCACAGAGAATATATGGACTGTACTTCATGACACCATCCTTGTCTGGTAACCCTAGGCGACCATGACAGTCTGCTTTGAGCTGGAGAAGACACTCAAATACCTATTAAACATGAAAGGAGAAAAATTCTTTGAGCATTGTACACAAGTATGCATAAAGGACTCACAGAACAATATGACAAGACAAGCTGGGAAGTTCCTGCATATGTTGTTGTTGTATATCAATGTACTAGGCTAGCACATCCATACAAACAGTTAGAACAGTCGTTAGTACAGTATACATATGTAGCTGCACTAATAGTTACTGTAGTTGCTGTGTCCGTTAGTCAAATTGTTACCACACAATTCTCACAGTGAAATTAAGAAACATCAATTTTGTATTTTGAGACACTTTCAAGGATTATTTCACCCATTGGCAGAATTATAACAGTAAACTTCAACGTGTGTGCGAAAGTTAGGGAAATGTTTCCATGCCTCGTGCATTTTGACTACTTGTGGCAAAATCTGGTCAAACCATCAATGAAATCACATTAACAAAGAGGACAGAACTAAACTCGCTGGGCAAAGTCAGAGAGATCAACATCACCGCTATCTTTTAAAAGAGCATTAATGCCCTTACTGTCACAAATTTAACATATACCATCATACATGGAATTATTTGAAAGTATCTAAAAGCATACAAATAGAATGATATAGTATCCCCCATGAGAATTATCTTCGTTTCACACCAACGTCATTTGACTTTACTTCCTCTCCAGAAAAGAAAAAGGGGGGGGGTAAGATTTGATGGCTATTTTAACAGATTAAGTTTTATTTCACACCAATTTTTCTCTTCTTTTTTCACACTTACCCTTGCTCTTATTTCACTTGCTACTGCAGACTTGTAGTTATTTTTGTACTGGTTCAACATGTGTTTGACCAGTAGCTCAAAGGCAGCGACTGCATGGTTGGATGGTGAACGACTCAACTTGGTCTGTGGGTACACAAGGGAGATTAATTGATGAAGTGAAAATAACAAGATCTTTTTAATAGATTTTCACAAGTTGAGGGAGGGGTAGGCAGGAAGGTGTTAACATTCTCAAGACATTTACATGGAATAATTCAAAATATCAGAGACAAAATAATGCACCAAAATGTAAGAAAGGCAAAAAATAGTCATTGTCTCAATAAAATGTACTAATATGAATCTCCAAACCATTTGCCAAAATTATACTATAATAAATCAATATATAATTATATAATAATTAACAATATTATAATAATTATATAAAATATTTTTCGAACATTTCATTTTATCTTTCTGTTTACACAGCACTCACATCTGATCCAGCTTTCAAATGTGACAAAACAATTAAAAATAAAAGAAAAGAAATGAAAAACATAAATCATAGCAAACTGAAATGGAGAACAAAATGGTTGACTTTGAAGGAGTTTTCAGTTGAACATTGCAATCTGAAGCCAACTGCACATACGACATCAATATTTCCTATGAAAGAATTTTCAAGATATGCTATATATTTTTCAGTTGCATATCTTGAAAAGCAAACTAAGTACAGGAGTATTAACTGCACTGTACATGTTCTTCTTTGATGGAGGGGTACCACATTTTAACACTAAGAATGTCTTGGTTTGATGCTTCACACATGATCTGAATGAAAATAAAAGATGTCCATTACTTACCTTAAACATCTCCAGCAAGCCCAACACACCGGTCTGTATGTCAACCAACTCTGCTTCCTTCCGTATGACCTTTGACCCCAGAGGTCCAGGAGACTCTACATCTCTGGTTTGTACAGGGTTCATCACGACCTGTGAATGAGAATGTTTGTCTACGATAAAGAAGGTGTTTGTGTTTGTGAGGTAACACCTGCCACATTTGTCTACTATAAAGAAGGTGTTTTTGTTTGTGAGAAAACACCTGCCACATTTGTTTATGATAAAGAAAGTGTTTTTGTTTCTGAGATAACATCTCCCCGTCACAAAGAGTTTCTGCTCGCAGCTCATGAATAAAATTGAACGGTAAAAAAAAGTATTTAAAACCAAATCACACGTTAATAAATTTGCATGTTACAAAACCAAGCTCCAGTCAGTCCTTAACAGCAAACAGTCGTTGTGAGGGGGTCAGTCCTAGGACTATTTGTCTTCACGATTAAAGATTTTCCACGTGACGGTTTGGGATCATTCGTAAAGTGTGGGGCAGGCTTTACTCTTACTGGCATTATAGCATAGTTACCTACTTGCAAATCTGAAATATGTACTCATACACAAACTCCTAGCATTTGGAAATATAGCATATCTGCACAGTGCAAGAATAAGGACTTGTACTCATGCTTAGTTATCTATATATATTATATTACAAAATCTTTACCTTGGCAATGATGTCCAGGACATCTAAACATCGTTTCATCTGACAGACTTTAGCAATATCCAGCAGGAACTGCACCACCACCTTACGGATGTGAGAGCTAGGATCGTCTGCGATGTGAGCAAACTGCGGCAGAATTACCTTCTCAAGGAGGTCATCCTGAGAGAGATGATTATCAAATAATAAATCAAAGAGTTTTTTATTTTATTTTAGGTTTACAGTCTTGTTCAGGGCCAAGGCCCTCTCACACGACTTTACAACTTAACCCTGGTCATTGGTAACTTGTCACACCTACACACCAAAGTGTGCACAATTCAAACAATCTCTCCTGGGGCACCACAGTGCATCACAACCACGTGTCCCCTGGGGGACTTCCCATAGGGTGCAGCCACAAACCGGCGCAGGCAACTATATTTACAAGTTACCTCACAAGTCTCCATTTATACACCTGGGTGAAGAGAGGCAATGGAGATAAAGCGCCTTGCCCAAGGACACAACGCAATGATCTGGCCAGGACTCGAACCTGTAATCCTTAGATCACAAGTCCACTGCCTTAACCACTTGACCACAAAGAGTTGGCATATATTATTTTTTTTAGATTTGTAAAGTAGAAAATATTCTGAAATTAGTGGCTGGTTGACTAATCCATCCTGACTTTGTGTCTACACAACAACAATTGCAAAGATCATCATAACAATTTATTATTCCAAAATCCTGAAAATATTAACCAATATGAGCACTCATGATCAACATTCTACAAGGTTATTGTATTAATTAATATTAACTAATTTAACCCTTTGCAATGTGTTAGCATCTTCAACAGAACTTTCGACATCATGTAACAATTTTCATTTTGATCATATATTTATGTGTACAGTCTAAAAAATCAAATTGAGATTTTTGCTAATTTTCAGAGACTGTTTGTGTAGGTATAGCATGATTTTGATTTTCGATGTGAAACTTTGAGTTCAGTTGTAAAATGGAGAATGAAAAAAAAAAAAAATTGAACTAAAATAGTTCACAAATTTTGTAATGTGGTACTGAGAACAGGAGGATAAGTGTGACGAAAGAGGGTATGTTGCATCCGACAATTTTTGTTCCGAGAATTAAATGATTTTTTAACTTTCTATGTGAAATTTGAAACAAGAGGAATAAATCAAATTAGACATACCTCGTACAAGTGTCTCGTGGCACTATGCACAGAGGACAAGACGAGGACAGACTTTTCTCTGACTGAGGTCGGACGATCCTTCCGGAAGAAGTTTTCGATCAGCCGCTGTAAGTTGGGTATCCAGTCTACTTTGGTCGGATGGATAGACTGAGCTCTAAACGAGATCAGTGAGAGTAAAGAACTCTCCTAAAAACAGAAGACAAAAAACAGATTGGAAGTGATCAAACTGGAGATTGCTTGCTACTTCAAATTGGTAGAAAAGAAATACTTTTCAGAATTTGCACCAATCAATTTCAATGAAAGTTATTTTGAGTAGTACCAAAGTCAATCTGTCGGTAAAAACGGTAAGGATTGCACAAATTTCGCAGTGAAATGTACTGCACTTTTTTCAAGTTCAACATGTTTGTGGGGTTTTCCCCCCCACCCCCCCCCCAATCATGTTAAATATTAACAGAGATGAATGGAGAAAGAATCGCTGATGTGAAGTTAAAAGAAACCATTAATTAACTTAAACTACAGGAAGTTAAAGACTTCACCACATACACACAATCTCTATCATATTGCCATGGTCACACTTCTGTTCACCATAGGCAGTGCATAGTATAGGTATATGAATCTTATTGGTTTTTATGGGGGGGAGGGGCAGGGGGAGGGGTGTGGTGGGAACCATGGTAAAGGCTTGCCATTAGCTGCTCTCTATATACAATAAAGCTATTACTTCCATCATTAATTTTTACCACCTTGGCCCTTTCCACTTTCTTGTCACTAATGTGTTTCCCACTAATGTGTTTCTTTCCAACTCATCATAATAAATATTTTACCGGTCGCACAGAGGAAAACTCTTCTACAATAGCAAACAGCTTGATAGGGGATCCATCGTATTCGTGGTTGTCGTGGAGCGTTTCAATGTACGACAGGAGTGACTGAGCTTCTCTGTTTAAAGTTTCCAGGAGTTGGCCTTCTTGGTCGGAGCTTGGAACCTACGGAGAAACGAATGAAGATACAACTTTTGATATTAATTTAATGGATGGGTAGTATGCAGCAAGTATTAGATGAACCGTCGGTTTCTACAATAAAACAACGGTAGAAAATAGGATACGATATTCTTAAAATGTTTAAGTAATGCATGTGGTGCGGGTATTGTTTACCTCTGCACCATCCTGACATCCAAAGAACACTAATGGATGGTGTGGATATTGTTCATCTCTACACCATATTATCACCTAAGGAACACTAATGTATGGTATGGATATTGTTCATATCTACACCGTACCATCATATGAGGAACACTAATGTATGGTATGGGTCTTGTATATCTCTACACCATATCATCACCTAAGGAACACTAATGTATGGTATGGATATTGTTCATTTCTACACCGTACCATCACATGAGGAACACTAATGTATGGTATGGATATTGTTGATCTCTACACCATTCCATCACCTAGGAACACTCATGTATGGTGTAGAGATCAAATTATTATTTCTGCACCATACCATTACATGAGGAACACTCATGTATGGTATGGATATTGTTTATTTCTGCACCATACCATCACCCAAAGAACACTAATGTATGGTATGAATATTGTTCATAATCTTGTGTTTAATGGACTACACATCAAGTTTAACTCACTTGCATCTGGCTAAAGAGCTCTCTGATGATGTCCAAGATGGTGTCCCACGTTCCCTGTGGAATCTCCTTGCTGTATTTTTTTACCAACCTCTGTACAGACAATGCAACTTCATAGGCGACCACAATAGATTTACTCTTCAATGCCTATCAAATTAAGAAAAACAGACTTGAATTTTAACTCAAAAGGCAAGGAAGTACCTAGTTCAAATACCAACATATTTGCACCATTTAGCAATTGGCCAAAACATGAATTTTCTCGAAATTATGCATATATAAACCACAATGAGAAGTTGTGCCTAAGAGCGCGGGTGAGCAACGTGCGAACAGTCGGTCGCATCCAACTCTCCGGCAATTTATCTGCAGCACACAAGTTCTTTGAAACCTTATTAATGCAGCCTTCAGAGTCTTATGGCAAGGAACAACATGACATTTTTTAGTACGTTGGGGAGTTTGTATAGAGACTATATTAAAGGGGCCTGCTTATGATATTAGAATACTTTAGACAAAACAGACGGAAGACTCTCATGTAGATATTTCTGATCCTACGACCACGTCAGGTTATATATCACGTTACACTGCCACGTCACACGAATAGATTTGTTCCTTCAGTAATTGTGGGCCATGGATTCGGTATAAAAATTCACTGTGGCCTGCAAGATCATCCACTCTGTGTCCACTCCTGCTCTAGATATAAACTTTTCATGGTATGCACTTAACGAGGCATAGAGTAATTAATTAATTGACGCATTACCGTGTAGAAGGATGGTAGCACTGACATGAATCGATGCTTGAGTGAGCTCACTCTCTTAGACCCCCAGAGGGCCATTCCAACAAAGAAGACCGCACCACGCAGCAGAACAAAATCTGTTACGTTGCGACTGAAACAGATACAGAAACAGAGCTATGTAAGTGCCAGAAACATCACTTAAAGTTAATATAACCAAAATCATACAAATTCACGACAAAAGCAAATATAGCAAAAGCAATTCCAGGGTAAATAATCAAGTTTTTCCAACTACAAGAGTAATGAAAAAGCTGTTAAAAAACTGCTTAATCTTCTACAAAAGCCTGTGTGAAGTATTGATTGTCTTCAAATGAATTTGTCTGTCTCATTATCTCCAATTAACCTGCAGTTCTCTGTTTCATTTTTAGTCTGCCTCTGAAGAAAACCCTGCTAGGACAGAAAAGATTGTTACAACCTAATACATTTATCAAGGGACACAAGCTTTAAACAAAATTAACTAATTTTTGCATGAGGACATTCAAGGGGAATAATTCAAACCCATCCATCATCTTTATCATATTAGAAAGAGTCCTTGTCACGAAAAAACTCCACCAAATTACTGAAAGGAAAATCTTGTTCTGTTCTTTGAGATATCTTGGTTCGTGAAGGGGGCTGTCATTTCATCAACAAGTAATGCCAAAATGACATAACATATCGCAGTTTTCTCTTGTTCTATTCGCAGGCGTTTAGCCAGGAATTTGCCAAGGGAGGGGAAAACCTGTAGGCAAACTGCATTCTGCATTGAAAACTATTTAAGCGTAGAAGACAATTTTAGCTGAAAATGCCTCCCAGATTGCTGGAAAAGGCACTTCCTAGGCCTTGTATGTTGCATCTAAGCTTGAAATTACTAGCGATATCATAAAAACATACAAAAAGTATGCTCAAGGGGGGGCGGTCGCCCCCTTCGCCCCACCCCCCCTTGGCTACGCGCCCGTCTATTCGTATTTTTATGTTGAAAATAAGCAGACAGTGTCTTTCCTGAGAAAGAATACTAGAATTGTTGAATGTTTAATAGAAACTTCATCATTGCAGCATAAGCATTCTACAAAATACTGTCTCTTCAAAAGGGAAACCAATTGGTTACATAGTAAAGTCAATATCAGGTTTCCATATGAGAGCTAGGGTCAATTAATTGATAAAAAAAACTATTTGTATAGAATTTACAGCACCTATCTTCCAGTAGACTACACATAGTGTAGATAGCGCTGTGTCCAAGATGGGTACCCAAGAGATTCCGCATCAGCTAACGAATAGAATCACAAAGACAAAGAAATAATAACACAAATTAATTTGACATTTAAAATATGCTAATTTCTCAATAAAGCTGATATCTTATGTAAGGCCGTATCTAGGTTATCATATTTTTTTAATTTGTTGTTGTTGTTGTTGTTGTGATATTACGCATTCTAAATCTATGATGTACAGGAACTTGCCATACGATAAACAGAAAAACATTTCTTGTAAATTTTATCACAAAATAATAGCAACCTTCTGCCATGCAAATATAGTTTTATTGTTCGGATTGCTCAAAACAAAATGATGTTATTGACAACAAGAGATGGAATTATTGTTTCAAATAGTCAGGGTGTACAACCAGCAGTTTCTCTATAAATTTTTCACAAACTTAAAATTTTACAAAAATTAGTTTATTAAGTATATTTCTATATTTCCTATTATCGTTTGTAATAATATTAGATGTTTTGATTTAGAGTATGAAGGTTGTAAATAGTCATGAGAATAAAGTGGTTATAATATTCACAATTTCGAAACTTGAAACTAGTTAACTTATCCCAGATATACATTGTACTTGATACAGAGAGCTATACTTAGTACATTAAAAACCAAATCTTTCTACAACCAAAAGGTATCAAATGATTCACTTATCATTACAATAATTTCACCTCTGCCTCATATTTTCTGTGAAAGCGATTTTGAAAAGAGATGGCTTTGATACAAGCTGTTTTTCATCCACATGGGTCCAGGGTTCCCAATGATCTTGTGTTGGCTGTCTAACCCTTGGGGGAAGTACTAAACTTAACTTAAAGTAACAAAAATTATCTTTATAGGGTTGATCCATGTTATTGATGTAAAGGGAGATGACCCAGGTGTATAAATGGGGACTTGCGAGGTGACTTGTAAATATAGTTGCGTGCGCCGGTTTGTGGCTGAACCCTATGGGAAGTCCCCCAGGGGACACGTGGCTATGGTGCACTGTGGTGCCCCAGGAGAGATTGTTTGAATTGTGCACACTTTGGTGTGTAGGTGTGACAAGTTACCAATGACCAGGGTTAAGTACAACGCAGCGAGACTTTATTGTAAGTTGCGCTATATAAGAACTGTTAATTATTATTAATTATTATTATTAAAAAGTTCCTAGTTACCTTCCAGGTTGGTTCACAGCATGTCTTGATATTAACTGTCTTACAGAGAGCGATAATGAAATAGGACAAAGACTCGGTTGGCAGACAACTGTAACAGACCACAGCGTCCAGAACTTTTAATGCCAGATCAATTTCCTCTTCCGAGTTGGTATGATGACAGACACTACATGTGTGTCTTTAAAACAATAGAAAAGAGAAATGAATAATCATGAGACCATCATTCATGATTTATTCATTGCCAAACATCTGAGAAAGAAACTTTTAAATCTCTGTTTTTAACTTCTTAAACAATCACCATCATTTTTATTACCACAAATTATGGGGTACCCCAGTTATCCAATATTATTCTAGCATATCAGAAGTCCCACCAGGGACAACCAGAGGCTCCATAGAGGACTAGAGGTGACTTCTACAACAACAAAAATATTAATCACATATCATCTAGCAACTCATCCCTCCCACCAGCATGCACCATGCAAGCTTACCCAAACAATGTAAAGAAAGTCTACTTATGATGGTATTCTCTTAAATTTTCTATTAAAACGATAGATTTTAACCAATCATTTTCTAACAATTTGCCACGTGTGAGCGGCAAAAGTTACTGTCGTATTTCAGACTTCTAAATTAACGTCTATATTAACACGGGTGTATATAAGTATGTATATGCATATACTTATATATATATATATGTTTATATGCGTGTGTGTATTTGTATTCAATTGTGTATGTATGCATATGTGTATATATATGTATTGTGGGTGGTGGGGTGGGTGGGTTATACGTGTTGGGTTGGTGTGTGGGTGGATCTAAGTGTTACTGTTTTCTTGGATTGTTCACTCTATTTACTTATGAGAGCCCTCTGGGTATTTTGGAGTGCTTCCTTTCACAATTTTCCCTGTTGTTAATATATTTTGTCACTTAGTTAACTTCTCTGTATTTATATTGTGAAGAAACAAATAAATGATATGAAAATGATTGATCCCTAGATACATACAATCTCTCAAAAAGTTTCTACAAAGTTTCTACAATAAAAGCAAACCAACCTGACAAAGCCTGCTATAATATGTTCATCTAAGAAACAAGCGTTATACTTGATGACGTTGACGAGCACCCTCAGGAAGTCAGAGGTCTTCCTACAAACAGAAATGGCGAGTGAAAGAAAAGAATGAAATCAGTAAGAATAATATTGTATGTATTCTTTGAAAAGGGACAAAGGTAAATTGTCTGCAGTGAAGTCTGTTGCTTAGACTTTTCATGTTTACTAACAACTGAGCAGTTACAGTGTCTAAAATGCTGTTATAAAAGTAACGAAACAACATTCCCTTTTCCAACGAAATATGACATCATAATATTCCAGGACAAACTCAACTTTAAACCATAACATTCCTATATCAAACTAGAATCACATGACCAAATTCCAATTCCAAGTACAATCACATGATCAGCTTCCAATTCCAACTAGAATGACATGAACAGTTTCCAATTCAAACTAGAACCATGTTACCACATTCCAATTCAAACTAAGAGCACATGACCAGTTTCCCAGTCCACACTGGTTTCATATGACCATATTAAAATTCAATCTGGAATCACATTACCACAATCCAATTCCAACTACAATCACATGACCAGTTTCCAATTAAAACTAGAACCATGTTACCACATTCCAATTCAAACTAAGATCACATGACCAGTTTCCCAGACTACACTGGTATCACATGACCATATTAAAATTCAAACTAGAATCACATGACCACATTCCAATGCATGCAATGCACTGCCAGTGATAACATAATACATTTAACATGATTTCATGGAGATCCCAGCACTCACCCATAGCTGATCACATCTGGCATCCACTTCTCTAGGAACGGTCCTGCTTCCTCCTCAAAATCTTCCAAATTTTTACCATTATCACTCAAGGCTTTGAATACATCCAACCTGTAGGATAAAGATAAACAAAGACCGCATTTACAAATAACGCTCGTCTTACAAACAGGCCAGAGAAGGAATCCCCACTCATGGCTCTAATAAGACAGGAATTACCTATCCAGTCTGTATAAAGGTTCAAGTGTATTAAATAGAATACAAAAGTAATACACATATTGGCTACTTCAAACAACTGGTTACACTTCATTTTGAAATGAAATAAGCATATTCAAACCTCTTAATAAAAAAAACACACACACAAACAGTGCCTAAAACCTGCTAGTGCAAGGTTTGAATAAATGCTATTGAATATGTCTTCTTCTCCACAGAGTTAACATTATAGTAGCCATGCTAATTCTGATCATACAAAAATTGTGAAACAAATAAAGACATAGCATCATTGTCACATTAGAGTTAATATGCCATGGTATTTTTCTATGGGGATGGTAAGCTGGGCCATCTTTTGTCTGAGTAAACAGGTCTCAAACTTTTAATCCAGGGAACTATTCAGATTAAGTGATGGTGTCTATGCAGTAGGAATGTGCCAGCATTATATACTGTAGACAGGTGCATGGGTAGATTGAGCATGCTATAGAATTGCTCAATGTCCAGGTGATCTTACTATCTGTGCTAATAGAAGCGAAATATTTTCTTTACAATCTGCGCTAATAGATGCGAGATATTTTCTTTACAATCTGTGCTAATAGATGCGAAATATTTTCTGCACAATGGATTAGCCAATTCATGTAGGCTATAGCTTGGAGCAAACAACTCACTCTTGGCGGAAACATCATGCTGTAAGGAGTCATATGATTTTATGTGTCTCTCTTGGTAAGGCGCTCGATTATTTTTCCGTTTCAACACATGGCATGGGATATAGCTCGTTTTCGAAAAGCCCATATTAGCCTGGGGCCATAATAGTGTGAATTTGGAATTCATTGTTGGCAAGAAGTGTGTTGAGAGGGGTCGCCTGGGTACCAGAATCTGATGAGTCTGAGGAGGGCAGCTGTTTCATGGCAGTATTGGAAAGTGACATATATCACTGCAGCTGTACTACGAGGCTTGCCAAGGGACGATAATATATGATACCATTTGCCACTTGTATATCCATTTGGGATTAATTTGGATCCACTCATTACGTTCACCGGCTCAGCATTATCAACCTTAACTGACCAGTGTAAACATCTTTATGGCTACGAGAACAAACAAATACTGAGAAGCGTTGGACAACTGAACATCGTTGGATTTTGAATACTTAATATCGTGTTCACAGGAAACTACTCTTAATATTGTTGTTAAACCAACATTATCTATGTATGATGTATCACTTAGCTTCTCTAGGATAAACGAACCGCTGGGGTATTGAGTAACCGTTACAGTGTAAAATAAAATTTATGTAGAAACACCCAACATTTGTTAATCTCGTGCAAATGGTTTCAACGTTGCATATTACCTGAACTACATGCTATTACCTGGTTAATATTTGAATCCAAGGTATTGATGATTTAGCCTTATACCCATATTAATTAAAGGAAGACGAAACTTTGTGTAACTTTGAAGAATTACATTTATTATCAAGCTTATACTTGAATGTGTTGTTGAATTTCTTGTACTGTGTCTTTATATTGGTCGGATAGCCTCTATTCGAACACGCCAAATTGTACCCTGCTCTTGTAGGTGACAATCATACCATTGTTACCCCCCTTTTAATGATTTCTCTCCCTTTCTTTTGCAGAGAGATGTAATCTTGTAAGCCAAATAGACCACAAGTGACCTGCAGTTGTAAGTTTGACTACTCTTGTGAGTTGACTACTCTTGTAAGTTGACTACTCTTGTAAGTTTGATTACTCTTGTAAGTTTGACTACTCTTGATTACTCTTGAAAGTTTGACTAATCTTGACTACTCTTGCAAGTTGACTACTCTTGTAAGTTTGACTACTCTTGTAAGTTTGACTACTTCTGATTACTCTTGAAAGTTTGACTAATCTTGACTACTCTTCTAAGTTTGACTACTCTTGACTACTCTTGTAAGTTGACTACTCTTCTAAGTTTGACTACTCTTGACTACTCTTGTAAGTTTTACTACTCTTGTAAGTTGACTACTCTTGACTACTCTTGTAAGTTTGACTATTCTTGACAACGTCGACATCATACATATATGCTATAGGTTAATAGCTTTCCTTTACATTATTTTCAGATTCCTTAATGCAGGTTTACAATAAGACGCCAACGACATACAAAAGTCTGAAATAAACGTTACAAACACATTTAACTCTCAACTTACTTTTGTGGGAGATCATCAAACACATCATGACCTCTGAGCACTTGGAAGAAAACTGCTCTCATAACACCCAAGTAATCAAACTGAAGACAAAGATGAAAAACATTGACATTGACATTTATTGTTTTTTTTTTGATAACAGGTGTTTGTTGAATTGATACAAAATAATTCATGAATGAAATATTAAGCCAATTTTGAAGGAACTGTATCTAACTTTGACATTCAATGATTCAAATGCAGACTACTCAACATCTGGAATTAATTTCTTGGAGGGATCAGAACCTACTGGAAAGTAATTTCTTGATAACTGTTAGTCACATTTGTGGGCTTTAACCATATGCAGATGGTTTTCAATAATATCATATTAAATTTCCATCTAGTAGAAACAGCATTTACCCACACAGGTAAGAGATATTAATAATTAATATTAATATTAATACCTGTCCAATGATGAGGCATTTCAGGAAATGCAAAACCAGCTGTCTGTGCTCCGACGATACACACGGATCCAATATATCAGCTATGTTGGCCCAAATAGTTTCCAATGCGTGCTACAATAATTAAGGTATTAAAGAGAAAAAGATGGCAGAAAGTGAAATATTTAATCAATTGCTTTATTGCCATCTGGTTCCAAAATTTAAATGCTAAATGGAAACATGTTATTGACATTTGTGAATTACAACAAACTTTGCAGAAACAATTTGAAAGATAAAAAGAGCAAGCTCCGATGAGACATTTGAGTACGTTAAGTATATGTGTCACTTTTGCAGAGCTGGTAGAAGTTTCAAGAAAGTTAATTTGCTGACACCTTTAGTTTCTTTCAGGGATGAGCCTGCGGCAAAAAAAAAATCACAGAACTTTGCAAAAATTGCGGTATAGGCTCGTGTATGCTACAGTGTGTTAGGATAATAGTTTTTGTCCCCGAGGTAGAAAAGAAATCACGGATATTCCGCGAATTCGCAGAAAAAGCTCATGCCTGTTCTTCGATTGAATTCTAACAACTATGAATATTCAAGAGAGAACATTTATAAATATTCATCTATTTGCTCAAAATACAGCGGCCTGTGACCGCAGTGAAAGCCCAATTAATAAACTCACATCCTCAAGTTTCTTTGTTGTTACAATACTGCATAATTCTTTGATTGCTTTGACTCTCAAGTGTATGGCTGTGCCCTGACTGAACTCCTAAGAAGAAGAAGAAGAAGAAGAAGAAAAAAGTAGAAAAGATATAAATAATAAGTTAAAAATGTTTTTTAAAAATATTGAATCACATGACATGGAGAAAACTAAAGAGCACTTGTAGTAAATATCCTACACTATCCTATATATATTCTACACTTCCTTTTCAGCAACAGCCCAAATTATATTTTTTCAGCACGTAGGTTTCAGAGATGAACCTGTTTGCCTATCATTATCGGAACCTATGGATCACTATCACTTTCCACTTTTCAAGCTATAACATTTCCCAAGTCTCTCACTATTTTTTAAGTCTTCATTCAAAAGGAAAAATCTGTAGATCAGATACCATTACTGTAAGCCCAGTATGAATTGTACAACATCACTGTAACAGACCTATGTCATCCACATCATCAAATTTGTGGCATGAAATCCCCAATACATAGTAAAGGCCTCTGGAAGCTGCTGTACTACCATAACATAGTGGCAACTGTACATGGCTTTAACCAGCCTCATTTCTGTTGTTAATGATTTTTTATAATATTTTATTATTTGAACTTTCGCAAAGAGGGTGACTCGGTTAGCTGGGATATCTTCCCCGAGGCCGGCCCTCTGTTAGAAAATGTATAAATCATGAAATGCTTGAAAGTATGACAGTAAATGAGTAGGATAGAAAGCAAACTGAAAGCTTACAAATGTTGACTAAAAAGGAACAAACTATACAGTAAGAACATAAACAAGAACAACAAGCAGATGAAGAGATAAACAACGATAAGACAATAAAAAGACTCATATATCGTTTAATTGAAACTTGAAAATGGTTTAAGGGCTTGCAGCACTATTAACATTGCTGGGGAGATAGTACCATTCTGTTGCCCAATATAAAAAAACCGTGTTTAAGTAAATTTGGTTCTTTCCGGACATGTGCAAGGCTAGCAAGCAAGTTGACATCAGGCCATGGTTGTATCATCAAAGTCTTTTGAAAGTGAACTGTAACAGTTCATATCCCACGAAATGTGAGTAAAGTCTACCATCTGGGAGCTCTATGAATTCTGCACATACTTTAAATTGAAGTGCCTGCTACTGAGTGCTAGGTATCTCACTTATGTCATATAAAAAAAAGACATCTGGCACTTGCATCTTGTGGATACATTTTTACAGCTACTACTCGGACACTTCCAGATATACAAAGCAATGATAATTCCACATATGAAAGAACCACAAACCTTTTTCAAACTTGCAGAAATGAAGAACTCTTCTACTTTTCCGTGAGTTTCACGGTTACCCTGTGAGGCATTTCCTTTATTCTTGAATAAGTTCTGTACTCGCTGTTTAAGGCTCTCCTTGTGTGGTTTTGACATTTTCAAGTATTTTCCCTACAAAGTAAAAGGGAAAAAATGAAACAATTAGCAAACTTGCAGCCAGAAATCATGATTACGAATGGCTAGCATGTAAGAAACTTCACGTCAAGAACTACAGTATACAGTAAGTACAGTCTGTTTTATTTTTAAAACAAATGGTATGCTCTTTTTCGATATGCCTTCATGTGGACTCATTCTTTTGTGTTGCACTTGTCTGTCATGTTCAGGATAAATAAATTTAACTCAGGCATATTTGTAACCGACATTACCGACCACTTTCCCATCTTCCTTGACAATATTCAAGACTTAGAAACTATAATAGAGATAGTAAACATATTCGTAATTATAATATCAATGACATTAGTAATTTTATTTCCCAATTAGAATATAAGCAATGGGATGATGTTCTTAATGAAAAGGAGGCTAATGTATCCTATCATGTATTTTTTAATCATTTTAGTTATATGTACAATGACTGTTTTCCAGTGCATGTTATTAATGTAAGTAAAAAACGTAAAAAGAGACATCCTTGGATTACTAGTGGTATATTAAAATCAATAAAAAAGAAAAATCAATTGTATAGACGCCACTTAAAGGATCCAACATCGAATAACCAGAAGGTATACATTATTTATCAAAATAAATTAACACATATTATTAGATCATCAAAGAAACTATACTTTCACAGTAAATTTATCGAGAGCAATAATAACATTAATAGTACCTGGAAAATCTAGGCTCTCACTGTACAGTAATAATTCATAGATTCATAGTTTCTGTGCATGATAAATATTTTCAATCCAGTCCTTACAATTCTTTAATCCACATAAATATGTCTAAACATGTTTTATATTGATTTTTATAGCACCACATAAATGAGAGGCCAATCAGTACAGTCAGGGACAGCTACCATGTACTTAATGTTTATTCCAAAACAGTTTTCAGGGATACAGCACAATAAAATATAGCAAACAATTCAACACAGAAAAACTAGCCTATCACTGCATAACTTTACATACGAAACCTGGAAAAGTGTAGCCTAGCCTTAGAAGTTAGTCATTAGAGCGTAATCTGAATATTGATTCTCTGACAGAAATCTAAGCTTGGACTGGTAATATGATTGCCAAACCACATTGCTGTCAAACAGTTACAAACTTACGGTGGCTATTCACCATATCGTATACATTAACAGGGATGTGCCCAGGATTTCCTGAGTGCCGGGTATACTGATCGCCGTCCTGGGGGAGGGGTCTAAGGGGGAGGAGGTGTCCCCCTTGAGAAATTTTTCCATTTTTGAAGGTGCTCAGATGCCAAATGCTGGCACTTGTGTAGCTTTTAAAGCACATACACAAGTAATAGATTTGCTAACAATTTACTTTTTAAAATTTTTTTTTAGTGAAATATATTACGTACCTGGTAAAAGTTATTAGTTTGTTTCAAAGAGATTTTACAAG
This sequence comes from Apostichopus californicus, assembly GCA_020650975.1. Taxonomy (NCBI): domain Eukaryota; kingdom Metazoa; phylum Echinodermata; class Holothuroidea; order Aspidochirotida; family Stichopodidae; genus Apostichopus; species Apostichopus californicus. The sequence continues at coordinate 6,453 of JAIPMN010045151.1, read as the reverse complement.
GGACCGATTGAGAGCCGTAAGTAATGTTTTGAATATATTGTTAGGAATGTCAGGATTTTAGATGAAAATAGTGCTGGGCGGGATTCACGATTTTCAAGACAGTGCTGGGCGGTAATTTTTAGTGCTGGGTGGGGCCGCCCAGTGCCGCCCAGCGTGGGCACATCCCTGATTAACCTGGATCGACTTTGTCAATGAGGAGATGTGCTAAAAAACTTACCAACCATTGATGGTCATGTGACGTGCTCCCTTGTAGCACTCGACTCTTATAATACTCCTTGAATGTGTATTCTACGACAACTAATGTCCTGATCTCATAGATACCACAAATCCTTGTGAAGTTACACGAACAGTGGAATCTAGCTATTTGGCAGATTTTTCCAATGTTTACGGAAATTTTCATTTCCAAAATTCCCATTTTGAGTATTTTCTTTCAAACAGTCAAACTGCAGCTGGAACACACGCAGCTTATCAGGACGGTAAACAAATGTACATAGACAGTTGTATACAAGTAGACAATAGGATTCATTTCTCTATAATTAGCTACTGTACACAAGGCTCCTTGTCGGGTTTTTTGCACGTAAACAAGCGCATATATATGACCTATGTAAAAGAATCTATAAGATTCTGACAGTAGATGTTCAAATAGTAGCCAGGGTCCATACAGATCAAGCTTATTTATGAGAGGGAAAAGTAAATCTAAACAACGCTATCATCCAAACCCAAGTAATTATTCTCAAATTTACCCTATATACCAGTTATAGTGACGTTCTCTTGTATATGGAATGTCTAGATCTCTTCAAACTGACAATGGTTGAAATAATATGTAAGTAGCACCTGGGAGCACGAAACATGGTTGGTATGTTTTTGTACTGTGGAGTGATTCCTCCAGGTCATTGTAAATTGGATGATTCAACCAGGACTTGGGTGAATAGTGATGTATAACACACCTATACCTTTGGCAGTTTCGTTACCAATCAGCATCCATTCACTTTACAGTTTTGTTAGAATAGGCATTAGAAACAAGCTGTTGGTGAATAGCAAATGCACTACTCCTAACATGTGTCACTTTCTTATATCACACAGTAACCTGATGAATATCTATATGGCATCTAGGATAGGCCTTATTTTCTTTTTTTTTCCATGTGCCAGGTGGATAACATGACACAGTATCTTATTCCTTCACTTCAGCTGCCTGCTGTTATTCTCCGCACACGGTACTTTCCACTGACAAATTTCTTGTGCGGAAAACAACATTTTTTTCCACTTATATGTACACTATATTTTTCTTGAATTTTAGGATACCAAATTCAGGATGATGAAAATAACATGAGAAAGTATCAAAGAAAGTCGATGAAGATGGCTAGAATGAGTTCATATCAGGAAAGTTAAGCTGCTTATAATTTACTGGAGGCATGGGTGAATGTATTAGGGATTTGGTGTACGGAAAGCAACGTTTAGTGTCAGCGGAAAGTACCGTGTGCAGAGAACAACAGGACCCATTAATTAGGACCACAGAGCTACAAAAGCGAACCCCTACAGCCTAGTGTAGTTCAAAAGGATTCCTGAAATGGAAGAACAACTTCATCAGGTCCAGATCTAAGGTAATTATTTTTCATAACAGCTGCTTGTTGTAACAGTCAAGTCCGACTTTGTGGCAAGATGAACAACAATTTGACTGTCGCGTAAATGGTACCAGCAATGGCGCATACCTAGCCAAGTTGGGGCCTAGAGTTTAGACCTAGGCCTATACTAATTTATAAGTACTGCTTACCAAAATGTTTTAATACAATCTATTAAATGCACATTAAACGGCGAGCAATGGACAAATACAAGGGGTTAACTCACTCACACCTCATCATCTTAAGTTAACGAGAAATCATCATTCGCACCGAAGAAAAGTAATTTCGGGACAGATGACATACTCCAAACATAACACTGCACCAGCAAGACTATTCAGTGTTGGCTGATATCAGTGTCTAAATGATAAGTATTTCATTCCAGAGTAAGCAGCAACTGAACCGCCCATAACTGACAATTACACAGTATAAACACTCCATTTGCCCCAAAATGAAACTAGCCACGCCTACATTTATGATAGACAGCCTCCTAAACGTGAAACACTTAATTCCATCCTGATACAGTTGTCCCATGTACGTAATTTCGCGTTCAGGCTTCCTTGGATCACAGCTATTGCCGAAATTGTTAAGTAATATTTACATGCATTTAGTGATATTAAACATATTTCATATTTTTAGCAAGTAATTCCTTTGATTATCATGGAAATTACACGGGCAATACACGGGAAATTCAAGCAATTACTCGAAACCCTTTCAATTACTCAAAAGGTTTCACGTGACTTTCAAAAGTCGGAACAAACCACTGAATGTCAAGAGGCTCAACTTCAAATCTGAGGGTTTCATGCTTTCCACATCCCAGAATATGGTACGCCAATCATTGATATATATAGGCTCAATTCCAATACTTAACGTTCCTAATGAAGGCAGGAGACCGTATAAGAGCGCGGCAAAAGCAAACTGCGTTCGCCGGGGATCGAACCCAGGAGCCAAAATACCTCTCGCTCTGCAAGTACAGAGCACAACCGCTGCACCACGGCAGCGATTTTACCATCAGAAATTGGGGCTATACCAGTGCTTTTAGTTCATGTAGTCTATCTCTTGATGCGGACAAACGGCGAGAGCACGTATCACCAAATACATAGTTACATAGTAGTATCGACTCATGTTTAAGGAGACATACTCCATTTAGAGTCTATATCTATCCGCCCGACTGTTCTCCTCCAGGAAAAGTGCCCAAAAGCAGCAGGAGAACATCTTTTTTGACATGTTATCAATCATGATCTAGTTTTTTGTGGCTTGGAAATACATGTGGTGAAAAACTGGGTCAATTGAAGCAAATTTAGACCCCATCTAGGCCTCCCAGGAGCAGCGTACGAAAATTGTTTACTACTGAGTGAAGAGGTTTGTTTACAAGTGACGAAAACTTCTGGCTCGGATAGCAAAAAATCTACATGGTCATGATACGGAAAATTGAACTTAGAGACCACATTACTTTTGTGATTTAGTGTGTAAGCAGTGGCGTAGGAAGGTACTTTTGAGTTGGGGGGGGGGGGCTGAAGACTGATGGCCGGCCTGGGGGAGGGGTCTAAGGGGAGGGGGTGTCCCCCTTTTTGGAAATTTTTTGCATTTCCAGGTGGCCTTAGATGCAATTTGGTGCAATATAGCACACTTCAACACCCACTCCATTTTGTAAATAATTTTGCATTTTCACCTGAGTTTTCTGACTTGCGAAGCGGGGG
>JAIPMN010045149.1:0-10102 GCA_020650975.1 Apostichopus californicus | reverse complement strand
CTACAAAGTGTGTAGGCTGAGTTGAATCTGATCATTTTTCAAGAGTAATTTATTTATTGTTTCTCGAAGGGTTGGAAGATTGTCTTGATGAAGTAAATCTACAAAGTGTGTAGGCTGAGTTGAATCTGATCATTTTCAAGAGTAATTTACTTCTTGTATCTCGAAGGGTTAGAAGATTGTCTTGATGAAGTAAATCTACAAAGGGTGTAGGCTGAGTTGAATCTGATCATTTTCAAGAGTAATTTACTTCTTGTATCTCGAAGGGTTAGAAGATTGTCTTGATGAAGTAAATCTACAAAGTGTGTAGGCTGAGTTGAATCTGATCATTTTTCAAGAGTAATTTATTTATTGTTTCTCGAAGGGTTGGAAGATTGTCTTGATGAAGTAAATCTACAAAGGGTGTAGGCTGAGTTGAATCTGATCATTTGCAGGAGTAATTTACTTCTTGTATCTCGAAGGGTTAGAAGATTGTCTTGATGAAGTAAATCTACAAAGGGTGTAGGCTGAGTTGAATCTGATCATTTTCAAGAGTAATTTACTTCTTGTATCTCGAAGGGTTAGAAGATTGTCTTGATGAAGTTAATCTACAGAGGGTGTAGGCTGAGTTGAATCTGGTCATTTTCAAGAGTAATTTACTTCTTGTATCTCGAAGGGTTGGAAGATTGTCTTGATGAAGTAATTCTACAAAGTGTGTAGGCTGAGTTGAATCTGATCATTTTCAAGAGTAATTTATTTCTTGTATCTCAAAGGGTCGAATGACTGTCTTAATCTACAAAGGTGTAGGCTGAGTTGAATCTGATCATTTTTCAAGAGTAATTTACTTCTTGAATCTCTAAGGGTCGGATGATCGTCTTGGACTTGGCTGCGGAGACTGTCCCTATCTACCTGTCATCCAAATCCTTTTATGGACAACCATTCATCTGGTGTATGCTGCATAATTTTGGTGGAAATCATGGATTGTATGGAAGGATGGATGCTGTTAACAGGGTAAATATTTGCTGAGGGTGAAACAGAGTTTGCCATTTCAGAGAATATTCACATTTTAGAATTCGCATGAACTCTGGTTTTGAGATCCCAAATTACAATTTGAAGACAGACATCAGTATAAATGGATCTGCCTGATGAACATTAACAAACCTATTCATGATTGGTTTGAGATTTGTGAGTTTTATTTGTAAGTGATGAAAGTCTTTGTAAGTTGTTTTTTGGTTGTCAGCTCTGAACCAAAAATCTTAATGTAACCCCGATTGACCTGATGGGGTTCATCAACCCCTCTATTTTATGATCAACCCTGGGGGTAAATATTGACCACAGTATGGACCCGTCATGTAGAATACTCTTTTCATCGTCAACAGGGTCCGTTTGAAGCTATGCTCTTTGAAGGTAGCACAATGGTTGGCATGGGAACCACTCCAGAAGGAATAGAACAGAATGATTTCATCTATAACTTCTTCAATAGCCTTACCTTTAGAGGCGACCATCTGAATGTTCCTGAATGGTAAACAAACTTATGAACTGAATATTTATATAGACTACTGAATATTTATATAAACTACTGAATATTTATATAGACTGCTGAATATCTATATAAAACAGTTGAAATGTGTATTTTGTTTTCCACTCTTGCATTCCATTTTGAGGATCTCAATCAAAATCTAATTTTCAACTAAGCAAGGAAGAATTAGGTAAATAGGATACTTGGATTTTGTTGAATGGAGATAAATATCCACGACTTGTGCAAGATTGTTTATACACTTGAAAAGGTTGTTGTTCATACGTTGTTGTGATTGCATTAATTATTTTCTGAGTTCTTTTGCATTCCATTCCATTCTAAATATGAAGATATTTATTAAAAGGAGTATTAAAAACACATAAAAAAGAAACCCACATTAGCATTAATATGTTATGTTAAAGGGTAATAATTTAAGCTAACAAAGTAAGGTTCAATTGTGTCTGTTTGAATAGAGATTGCATGAATGGTGTTTAAAGTAGAAGAACATTTGTATTCTATATTTTGGCAAGGTATGAGGTTTTCTTAAATTTGTAAAGTCAGGCAGCAGCCCTTCAATATCAGATAAAATGGATGGGTTTTCATCATTATTAATTTTGGTTGTCATTCAGTTGGAAAAACAGAATTTCCACAGAATGTTTCTTTTGATTAATAGAGAATGTTTCTTTTGATTAATAGTGATCATATTACAAAATTAAACAAAATTCTAGTTTAAAAATATTGCACATTATTTACTGTAATCAGTCATCTGTCAGATCTACAACAGTGTCCATGGATTTTCATATATGAGGTATTTCAACCGTCATATATATATTGATTGTATATTTATTTTCATAGAATTGGTCACCTTGCAGATTTCCCGCTCCCTCCCCCTCCACTCCACCATGCCCCCCTCCCCCTTTCCACAACTTGTAACGTTACTAACAATAGTGCAAAGTCAAATTTTTAATGAGTTATTAGCTTCTGTATGTGTATTACACATATTGTCAGATCTTACGTAACAAGGTGACATATTACTTATCACTCCAAAAAATGAAAAAAAAAATTACTTTTTGACAATATTTTTTACAGAAATGGGTAATTTTAGCACTTCCCTTTGGTAGAGAACCCACTTACAGTTTTGGTATGTCATTATTCAATGTTAACTAGTACTCACTGATTGTAAATTTTTGTTTTCTGGGGTTTCTAAGAATTGTTGATCATCATCTTCATCTTGTCATCGTTAGGGTTGGGAATTATTCAAGGAATCGCTATGGTGTCAGCAACGAAGACGTTAACGATGCTTGGCAATTACTATCCACCACCATTTACAACTGCTTGGATACGCATAGCGACCATAACCATGGCATACCTGTACAGAGACCCAGCCTTAAACTTGCTCCGGACGTAAGTATCTACATTTTATCTGTTTGCTATCTGTGATCTTTTAGTTTTTTCTGATCAACTGTTTGCTGCTCTTTGTTTTAAATAAATAGAAGTAAGATACTGTCCAGGACAGGAATTGTTACCTGTTTTTTTAAAAATTAAAAAAAATTTTTTTTTTTAGAAGAGTGCTTCAACTCCTATCGATCAGATGAAATGATTGCCTTTTGAACTTTTGAGAATTAAATCTTGAAGGAAGTAAAGACTTGTTATTTTTATCACCAAAAAGGTATTGTTGGTGTTTATGACGATAAACGATTTTAACCTCACTTGAACTGAACCTGTTTAACTTCCATCTTTAGGTTTGGTATGACTGGAGGAGCGTTGGCAAAGCATGGAAGTCATTGTTGAAGGCAGCAAACCAGTGCAGCGAAAGTGACCTCTTCAGGTCAGAATTTACAAAATATAAGAACAAGATTTGACCGTCCCACAACAACAGGATTGTCAGGAAATTCACTCTGGTTAACTAATCGTTTTAACTCGTGTAGAAGGAAGACATGTTACATTCCTGTAGCATTAACCTTGAGACCATATTTTAACTTGCAATCTCACCCTAACATTATTTCCATACAACGATGAACAGCATACGTTGCCTGTTCACCTTTGGTCAACATTTCAAAATCCTTCAAATATAACATTACATGGGTTGAAATGTTGTTAGATATATAAATCTCTTCCAAACAATGAAATAAGAATTGGTCACATTCTTAAACAGAAGTTGAAGTTGACAGAGACAAATGAAAATGTCCTTTGTTTCAGTTTATTAGATTAATAATGTCAGCGTTTGTATGTGTGTATGTATCTATGTTTGTATGTATACACACTAGCCATATGCACCATGTGATTGTCTCTAGAACTCACAAGCTATTGAAGACACATTTCGAATTTGTTACATCGCAACCTTCTGTTAGGTAGATCACAGGATCTGCAGCCACAGGTCCTGGGGTCAGTTAGGGAGCCCAAGGAAATATTGAATGGGCACCAATTTATTCTCATTTCCATATAATACTTATCAAATGATTACATCACAAAGGAGGTAAAAAGGTGACATAAATTGTCCCAACCCCATGGCCTGACCGGATTCTAGACTCACCTGGTCTTGGTATCCCTTATGAACAGGGAATACGTTACCTTTTAAGATTAACATTTTTCAGAATATCAGTTATTTCTGTTTTATACTATAAATTGAGAGATGAAAATGTAGATTATTCTTATGTTATGGCTGATTAGAAAAGAGATATCACAAGTAACAAATAGGTGATGATTTCTTAAAGTTTATTTTTGTCACAGATCAAGTATAAAGCAGTATGTGACCATTTCAGTTTTTTTTTTAAACAGATACGACTTGGTCGATGTAACGAGGCAGGTGTTACACGATATCTCTTTAGAATGTTATCAGAATTTAACTGCAGCCTATGACAACTGGGACCTTGACGAGGTTATGTAAGTACACGAAGAGCTAAACATGTTAAACTTGAGTATTTTTGAAATTTTTCTATTCTGAATAGGTGTAACTGTCAATGTCAAGTTAGCCATATTGTAAGCAGGATCATGCCGTAAGCCATATTATCACTGAAAGGGATATCCGGCTGCCGACAATTTGACAGATATATGGCAAAAGAAAAATATACCACACGGTTTGTTGACAACCCTGTCTTGATATCTAAGAACGGAATCTATTTTGACTGGCTGGAATCCCTCTCGATTCTTCACCTGGATTGGTGAACAGGAGGTCGCTTGTGATGTCATCACCGCAAATGTTCTTCAAGAGCTTTACTTTCCTATTAATTATTTCCTTTCCTTCTCGTTGATTTATCCTTGAAATTTCAATACATTTGGAATGTTTGCCTAGCTGTCAAGGTTCTCTGTGTTTAGAATTTCATCAAAATGCAGCATTTTTGTACAAGAAATGATTTTTTCCTCTTTGAAGAAGTAAGTAACTTCATATTTTTTGCCCTACAAAATATTATGAGGATGTGGTTTTGCAATGAATATTTGCAGTGAATATTAATGAGTGGGCGTGGCTTAATATAAAATTCTTAAAATGTCCATATTTCTGCAACTGTATGTCTGATGGGAAATGATCAAAATCAGCTTGTAAACAACTTGTCAAGATGTCTCAACAAACACAGGTTGACTCAATGTCATACTTGGAAGGTAGATCCAGCTTGGTGAGTGCAAGAACCCTATCAAAATTGGTAGAGGTCAAAGGTCAGATGAGGTCAACAGGTGTCAAAGTCTGAAACCTTTTAAACATGATATTTAAAAAAATTGAAACACCAAACTTTAAGCTACAATTAATCTGTAAATTCTCCAATGCTATGATTTTCTTTTGGTGAACACAGTTTTGTTAAATTCAGGTCAGTTTAGTTTGTGAAGGGGCTCAATAGGACTTCAACAAAACATACAGTCATCCAGGAAATGAAATCTGCTTCAAAGTGTTGATAGTCTTGCTTTAAACTTGCACTCAAACTGCTCTGATCAGTTTTCACCCTCTGATCAGCTTTAAGTGGTCAACAGGTTATCTCAAATGGTACAAAAATTGGCTCAAGGGGTCAACAGGTTATCTCAAATGGTCACAAAATTGGCCATTTTCTCTGTGATTTATATTAGATGACATTTGCTTTTGGTAGTAGGATGTGAAAATATTTCACAGTGTATGAACAATGTCATGTAACTCTCATTCATATGATAACAATTATTAAAGGGATAGTTGGTAGCAGAGATGATTTTCTAGCTCAAACCAAAGAAAATGTCCTTTTATTCATACATCTAGGTCTATCTTTCACATAGGATGACTGCTCTTTCTGGATATTGAAACATTTTAGTAAAATTTCTATTCTGTAAAATCCTTACCAGTGAATGAAATGGTTGATGCCCACAAGGGAGTGCTACAAATAAGAGCTGGAAATCTCTGATCTTTCTGGTTCACTTGATAATTCTTGGACAAATATAACTCAATTAGCTCTACATTAGTCAGATATTTATTTTGAATTTTGAGCACATTGTATGGCAAGGAATCACAAAGCCAACCAGCTCTCTGGCTATACCATGTCGCTAAATAGACTTTTTCTACATGATAACTGATTCCTGGAACCTTCCTATATATGTTGCAGCATTAGTCAATAGATAATCCCTCTTCATTTTGGTGTGCACAAGTTCATGAATATTTACATGTATGGCTTTCCACACCATGAATATTTTTGGGTATCAGAAACACAATAACCATTTTCATTTTCTGGTTTTATTTCTCCTGTAGAGTGTACAGCGAACGCATTCTTGAAGTTATACAAGATATGGACAATATTACTTCATCTCATTCCAAATGGCTTCTGGGTAATTGGCTGGAGGCAGCCAAGAGGGCAGGAAAGAATGATGATGTAAGTGAAAACTGATTGGTTGTTTGTTATTAGTTAAGTGTTACGATTTCTCTCTCGTTTGGAAAAAATTTGGCAGATAATAATAATAATAATAATAAATGAGACTTATATAGCGCCAAATCAGTAAACAAAAGTCACTGCTCAAGGCGCTTTACAAAGAAAGTAAATTAATTTACAAAAGAACAAGTGAAAAAATGGGTCTTAAGTAGACTTTTGAAAGTAGAAAGTTTATAGCATGTTCGAATGATATGTAATAATAATGATATGTAAATGGATCAAATTTAATAGGGTAGGCAAAACAATTGGACAGTAACAAACAACAGGTGGAAGCAGATAGAAGAAACAAAACAAGGGAACAGGAGATAGGGGTGGGGATAGCTTGACTTCAGCCCGGGGGAGGGGGAGGGCTGCCACAGACTTGGCGGTACTCTCCGCCTGGGGAAATCACCTATACCAGAGCCCCTCCTGCTTTACATGAAACCTAATTGAGAGGTGTAGCCCATGGAGTGCCCAAGTAGAACCCACTGCCAGAGTCCTTGATGTCCACATAAGCCCACCCCAGCAAGAGAGAACCCATGCGGGTTTGCCTATAGCTGTGTTTACCTTGAATCGTTTCTGGATTTTTTTCTACGTAACGTCAGTTGCCAGATGTAAGTGTAACTGTATTGTTAATATATTCATTGGAAAATTATCACATCGTCATGATTTTTGTGTCTGATAGGAGAAGAAACTTTACGAGTACAACGCAAGAAACCAGATCACTTTGTGGGGTCCCTCTGGCAATGTGAGTAAAATGTTACATGTTACCTCAACCTCACAAATTTCTTGATTTTTTTCTTCCCCATCAGCAACAACACTTCTTGAAATTATGAATAATATGGAATAGTATCAACTTTGCAGATGTAATTATGCCCGTCGATACCCACATAGCTGAACAGCTACCATTCCCGCCCTTCTTTGATGGCATGTCAGTAAGCCTAATGCAGTAGCTATATGGCAAAAGTTATGCCTAACCACACTATTAATTAAGAAATATACCAGTGTTTTTTGTGGAACGTCAGAGGGTTGTCAACTCTGGGAGTGCAGTGAAGTGGTAATGTGAGAACGACATCAAAATATAACCTGAAAAAGCTCCTTTTTTTGTACAGTTTCACCTGCAATTTTGCCAAACCCCTCGGACTTTGTACTCAACATAACGTTGCAATTAATCAAGCTCGTAGAATATTCCAAAAACAAAGGTGAAGGAGGAAGTACTTAATGAATTTGCTTCGTAGCTCAACATTGCGTCACTCAGACATTTTCTTACATAAATATTCACCAGATATGAAAATGGGATCTGTCAAAAATGTTGACCTTTTGGTTCATTGCTTAAAATAAAACGTGACTCACGAAGCTAAGGAACTACAGTATGTACGTCATAGTGGAATTTAAGTGCAGGATAACATTAAAAGTGCTATCAAAATTAGCTAAAAACTAGTATGTTATTAAGATATTAATAGTACCAGCAAATGTGGTTTAAGAGTTTAGGATTTGTCTTCTTTATTTGGGTGGAAGGTCAAGTGTACAAGATGAATAGGAAGGCAGTAGATATCTCAACAGTGTTTTTCTGTGGAGGTAGGGAGGGAGGGGGGAGGGGGAGGATCATGGAGGGCTTAAGAAAGACTGGTAAAAAGGCTGACAGTATTCCTCTTCTTCTTGTCAGATATTGGATTACGGCAATAAGGAATGGGGTGGTCTGCTGGGAAGGTAAGTAAATATACTAGAACATTTAATTTTCTTTGGAAAGTAGGGAAATAAAAAAAACATGCGCATTTGAATGATCGGTGTCCTTGCTTAATTATGTATTAGCTGTTTGATTTAATTTGGAAGGTTTTATTATTTTTATTTTTGAACCCCTTAAAGGGTACCAACCAAAGCAATGATAATGTTAAACACGATAAAAGTATATAAAAGTGATATTGTTACACATACCGTTAAGATTTGAAAGTACTCAACAGTCGTATAACATAACATGTTATGATTAGTATGGTGAAGTTTTGAAAAGGATGGAAGGGTGTCGATGGATGGGAGGTTAATTGAGAGACTGGTGGTTATGGAGAGGGGACAGTGGGGTATATGGGGAGGTAGGGGTTGGTAGAATGTAATGATGAGGTATCGATACAGATTGTGGGATAATTGGTGGGTAGGTCATGTTGAAGAGGGTGTTGCAGGCCAGCGAGGGTGGATGGGGATAATAGCATTTAATGACATCTCCTAACAGATATTAATCTGTTTAACTATCGCAGTAGTAATTGATATCTTCTGCTCTCAGTCTAGAATCAGTGGAGAAATCGTAAGACTTTTAGCCTCAAAATAACATAGTTAAAACAGTATAACAATCATTCCCTACAATACATGGCATTGGAAGACACCTATGTGTGCTCTCCATTGTATATATTAAATCAAGAGATTGAAAAGTTGAAAGTATCCAAGAAATGTCTAGAGCTACCAAAATCATCAAAATGTTTTTACATTTGATGATTATGCCTGAAGTTTGTTTCAGATATTGTAGTACAGCAACTAACGCTGAAGCGAAAAATGTCTGGTCAGCTTAACATTAAATAGCTATGTTTATACTTGACCTACCCAATTATTTTTATTTTTTTAATTTTTTTTTCTTTCTTGTTGCTCCTTTAAAATTACAGTTACTATTACTCAAGATGGGAGCTCTTTGCTAACTATATTCAGCAGTGTGTTCACAATCATACCAAGTTTGACAAGACAACTTTCAACAACATGAGCCTACAGGTGGAATCAAACTGGACATTTGCAAGGGACTTGTACCCGACTGTTCCACAAGGTTTTTATCGGTCCCTTGAAATTAATACACCGCATGTCATTTTGGTATAACTATGAAATAAAAGAATCCATATCAATAGTTCATAGTATATAATACCAGAGCTGTGAATATTACCTGTTTGCCTCCCATTTTAAGCATTATTGTCATTCCTAGTTTATACTGTAGAATACACCTTTCAAAATTTTCTTCTTTGCTTCCCGTCCCATCTAATCCTAGCCAGTTCCATCATTTTCTATCCATAGTTTACAGTGTCATAGGGACCTGTTTAGCTTGTCTTTTTTGCATCAAAATCATTTGAGATGTTGATAGCATTTTTCATATTTGATAGTGTAGAAATGTCCCATTTAGCATTTCCTTTCTTGCATTCAATCATATGAATTTTCAATAACATCATCCACTGTTCATAATGTGGACTATCCCATTAAATCTTTCATTCGTTCATCCTATCCTAGGAGACCCAGATTGTAATATTGTAATCTATAGGTCATACCATCACAGTGCAGAATATCCCTTCGTTCATCCTATCCCAGGAGACTCAGTTTACTAATATTGTAATCTATAGGTCGTACCATCACAGTGTAGAATATCCCTTGGTTCATCCTATCCTAGGAGAATCAGTTACTAATATTGTAGTCTATAGGTTGTACCATCACAGTGTAGAGTATCCATTCGTTCATCCCACCCTAGGAGACTTAGTTTGTAATATTGTAATCTATAAGTCGTACCATCACAGTGTAGAATATCCCTTCGTTCATCCCATCCTAGGAGACTTAGTTTGCTAATATTGTAATCTATAGGTCGTACCATCACAGTGTGGAATATCCCTTCGTTCATCCCACCCTAGGAGACTCAGTTTACTAATATTGTAATCTATAGGTCGTACCATCACAGTGTAGAATATCCCTTGGTTCATCCTATCCTAGGAGAATCAGTTACTAATATTGTAGTCTA
>JAIPMN010045146.1:0-15220 GCA_020650975.1 Apostichopus californicus | reverse complement strand
ATGGATAGTTCAGTGAATAATCCCATTGTCTTTTGAGGGTTGTTCGGTATGCAAGTCAGTATTTTCTGTTTGACTGTGTTTGGGATATCACCTACAACAATGTCTTGAGATCTAATTGTGAGCTTTAGAGTGTCTAGTTTGGAAAAAACTTCATCATTGTGTGCATTAACTTTTAGGTTGGTCTAATAAACATGTGTAGCATTTGATGGAACATCATCAATTGTAAACAGTCTAGTGTTCAGCAGCCTCAAATCATCATCTGTTTGATTGCCTTCTCTTAGTCGGTTTAAAAGTTCAGCAAAACTCTGGTCATGTTTTTGTCGCATGATTTCAGTTAGTTCAAAGGCCATAAAATGGTCTTTCCATAAATTAGATGCGAGTGGACCATAACCATGAGTTAGATCATTAAATATCCATCCATCGAACACTGGATTGAGTTGAAAGAGATCACTGACAGCAATAATGCTAACACCTCCAAATATGTTCTTACTACCCATAATTTTTGGAAGTCTTTTATCTATATATGTAAACATTCCATTACCAACCATAGATATTTCATCAATGAAAATGATTTTCAAATTTCTGAACTTCACTCGAAGTGAGTTTAGCTTGTCTGATGTTAATGCCTTGTAATGAAATCCTTGACTAGCTGGAATGAGTAGAGCACTGTGAATTGTACTGCCTTTGATACCATAAGCTGCTTTGCCCGTTGGTGCCATTAGAAGAATGTGAATATCATCTGGATCATTTCCAGGCTGGCTAGAATAGTATCTCAATAGTGCATTGTACAGAGCTTTCAATACTTGAGATTTTCCTTCACCAGCTCCGCCAGTTAGGAATGTGTACAGCGGTTCTTGCCTTTTTTGCACCAATGCAGAACATAGTAGAAAAAGTCTTTCTGTTTCTTGTTGAGGCTGCTTACTAGAGTTCTATATTCGGAATCTGTCAAGCGAGGTTTTTGCAATTCTTCTATGTTTGCACTATTGACTGCAATCCCAATGTCTTGTCCAATATCATACAATTCAGGTGATTCATTGGAAGGGATTATTACCTGCTCTTTATCCTTTTCGTCTCGATGTGCTTCTTCCATATGTCTTGTATTTGGTGTTATCTCATTATACACCTCAGGGTGTTGTTCATTTTCAATATCATCAATTGCCTGGTCAATGATATCTCCACTGTGGTTATATTCTGCTTCTTTGTCTTTAATCTTGGATTCAACCTGAAGATATCGTTCTTGGTACGTATCACATGACTCAATGATATTGTTCTCAGATCTCCAAGGAAAAAACAACATAAGTTGTTCTCTGTAGTACTTTTCTGCATCATTTTCCTTGTTGAACCGAACATATCTAATGATCTTGGCTTTGTTTCTTCTTCTAAAGTTCAATGCACCAACTGTGTAGCATTTGACCTCACTAGTATCCTGCATATCCTGTTCATCATTCATTTTGATAGGAGGGTCATCAGCATTATCATCTGATTCATAGTTGATGTTAGTACTATTGTTGTTCTTGTTGTCACTAGTGATATCGAACCAAGCTGCAAAGTCTGCAAGGCAATAATGTTGTAGTGCTTTAGGTCGGGCAGCATACTTCCTGATAAGTCCCATACATTAAATATCAGTCGAGTTATCTGGCAACTGTTGAATATATTCCAATAGTTTGATCAGTATTGTTCGATCTTCTGGTGGTGAGGTATTCACAAACACAAAGTGCCTGGAGGCTTTTCTGAGTGACATTTGTAACACCAAATACACTGCTTCTTGAGCACTCATTTCAACATGATTGAGGAATTTCTTTCCAATATGTCGTACTTGCTGTTTGATGTCCATGTTCCCTTCTCTTGCTTCTTGTGTCGCACGATGCATAAGGTTACTCATACCTCTTTGTCCTTTGCTAATGTAAGATACAATGTACATAGCACATGCATATGGGTCGAGTACATATTGAATATCCATATTAGCTCTCCAAGTTTCAAGCAAAACTTTACTGTAACCATTAATCCTGACTTCAGATGGTGATCTTTTCAGAAAGATTTTATCTGATGTTATGGATGAACGAATAGCAAGGATGTAGTCTGTTTCTGTGCTTCCCAACTTGGTCAACATATCTTCAAATGTGTCAGTAATGTCTTCAGCAAGTTTCAAATCATCTAAATAAGCCTTTATGCACTTGTATAGTACTGTAGTATTGTCATTGACTTGACCTTCCAATGGTGTTAAAATCATGGTTCTAGGCATTGGTGGGATAGGAAACCCGAAGCGACAAACACCTTGTCTCTTTTTCCTGCATGTCTTTGCGTGGCTATGAGATTGTTAGTTAAAGGAGAAATAAACCGTAGTTTTTTTTTCATCCATTCTTACGTTTTGACAGATGGTCTTTCCAGTAAAAGCAATAAAAAACCATAAAAATCCCTTATTTGAGAAGAAAAAACCATTTCAATGTCGTTCATGTGTCGCGCCATTTTGTTTGAATTGAGCCAGTTCCGTGACGCAAGCGAGCCACATGCACTGATCTGTACACTATCTCTACAGATCAGTGGCAACCTGGCGTATTTCCCAAAAAAAATAGTTGCCAATCCTTAAAATAATAAAAATTGTACTTTCAAGAATAGTAATGAATAAAATATCGATCAAAAATATATCTTTTGTCTTAATTGAACTGTATAAAAAGATTAAAGAGTGTTTCAAAATTATTATGGTAACAAGTATCAGTAAAAATATAAATTTTCGGATCATTTCAATGATTTGATTTTACCGTGTGTAGATTGCTTTCACCGCATACTCAGTCCTAGCGATAGCGTTACTTACATCCATCATTGCACTCCAAAAGTTAAATCATTTACTGTCGAGCAATTATCTTGAAAAAAGAAAATGGAAGCCTTTGGATTAGAATCGTATCTTTTCGAACCAGAATATTCAGAGGAAGAACTGATACATCGAGAGGAGGAGTTGAGCAAAGAATCACAGTCCGCGACTGTTTGTGATGTTGGCTCGAATTCCGTTGCTGATACGAGTACCAGTTCCGCGAGCCACTGCGAAGAATGGTGTCTGTGTGCGCTCTGTTCGCAATTGGAAAGCGAGAAGGAGAGGGTATGCTGCCATGGATTGTTCGCGGAAATAGCTGTGTTAAACGCAGGAGAATGTCTAACCAATACACCTGAATTCTCCCAGATATGTTTGCAGCCAGTAAATTTAGAACTCTGTTTTGTAAATTTATTGAGGTACAAGAAGAAGGATCCTACGGCTGCTGAGAACATGACATACAGGTACTGTACACCAACTAGCATAGCAAGGCCCTAAACTTGTTATATAGTATGTCAAAATGAGTGAAGTGTGGAAATCTTTATCATAATGAAACAACTACAAATTATCAGTGGATTATTTTGCTGACTCAGTGTGGGAAGCCTTAAAGTGGCAGATAACACTGAGTCCACAGTACCAGGCTATTCTACCCCCACCTTTATCACGTTTCAGTCCAGATTTTTTTGATGATAAACCAACAGACAGAAACATAATGTATGTTAGGCTATATCGTAAGAGTTGTACAGTGTGGTTTTGCAGATGATGAGATTTTGAGATGTAATAGTCACAGTGTCCGGTGATGAAACATTAACTACGAGTCTGATTGAAGCCTTTTTAAGCTGTTTGAACTCAGTTGGTGCACACTACAATATTCCTGTTACAATACAGCATGTTTAAGAGCAAAACCTTTGTAACATTCTGTAATTTTGGCATGGAAAAGTATATGTGTGTATGTGTGTCAATTTGTCCAAATTGCAGTCAAGTGGTACATACTTGATACTTTTTTGTTCATATGTTAGCCTTTGCATTTGAGAACATTGTTTTCTATAAGCCATCGGTACTCCCAAGAGTTCAATGCTTTGCCAAAGGTAGCAGCATTTCACATATATGCCACTTTACATACACATAAATTTTGCAAATCCATTACCCTAATCCTTCAACTTTCCTCATGACCCCCCCCCCCCTTCCCTTTTAAAGCCTGAAAATACCTTGATCAAGTACTACAGAAACAGCATGAAAAATTAAAAATATCATTTGTTGCTCTTCTCCTTTGCAGACAAAGACGTCGAATGGCATATAGACAGCTGGCTCTGTGGTCTAATTATTCTGTTCCTCTGGGTAAAGGTGTGAGGATTGTGCTCCCGTCATGCTGCGTTGGCGAAATAAGAAGCCATTTCCCTGAAGATTCCCATGCACAGTACATTGGATTTAGGGAGGTTACTGAGGCATTGCAATTAGAGTAAGAGTTGAACTTTAACCGCCATTGACCGTTGCTTGCCAGGCTTCCTCTCAACTAGTTTGTTACTTTCATATGTATCTGTGTGGAGTTTGTTTATAGTTTATGCATCAATAAAGTTTGATTGTTTTGTAAGTATACCTTACAATTTTTAGTCATCTTCCATTTTTGAATTTTCATTGTCAGTTTACCATAGGTGCCTTATGAAATGAAATGCTATGCCGTTCAGTGATGAAGACATTGAGAACTCTACAGACCAGCTTTATAAATGTACCAAATTCACCATTCATGTTGGCTGTCAGAGAAAGACCTCCTTGGCAGGGCCGTAGCTAGAGTTGGATGTTTTGGGGTCACATTACTGATTAGTGATCGGCATCTTGGGGTAGGGGTCTAAGGGGAGAGGTGATTTTTGCTTGAATCTAAGGGGGCTAATATGCAAAATGGTGGACTTACTGACATAAGTTTAAATTCAACCCAAGCTTTTTAAAAAAATTGGGTGGGCACGTGCCCCCCCCCCCCCCATCTTCCGGTGGCTACGTGCCTGCTCCTCGGACTGTTCAAGATGTCTGGAAGCTGTATTCAACCTTTCATATTTTTTTCCAAAAGTATGATACTACTCATGAACAGAAAAAGTACTTGAACAACAGTAAGTTCTATCTCTATATATATAAATATTTATTATACTTTTGTCAATGGTCTATCCTTAGAATGAAAGACACTACTGTACGTAGTAAAATTAAAACTTGACTGGACGGGCGTTCACTACAGTACATTGAAGCTGCTCTACTAATATCAGAAAGAAAGAAAGACGGAATTTAGTAGAAAATAAAATCCTCACCATGCAGGTTATGTAAACATGAGAGATCCTTCACATCAAGTGAATTTCATCTTTGCACTAAGTTACTGTTAAGGTGAATATAATACATTTTAAGTAATGCAATAGGTTGAAGTCATTTAAATATGTACACTAGAGTAGAAGACTAGATTAAAATGGCAAGGATATCCTATATATTGCTGTACTTGTTTCAAGAGCACCCACACAAAGGCTTTGCCATGTACAAAATTAAAATCTGGATGAATGCTTTGCAACCATTTCTTCTTTCTCTGGTGCAGGCACAGGAGCAATATTGGGGGCAGGGGCTTGCTCAATGGCCCCAATCCTTCGATCTTGTTTCCGTTTGATAACCCCTGCCATCATTGTAGACAGATACTCATAACTTTTCTTTTCATAAATTGGTTTCACCACCCACTGCTTCTGAATTTTAGAATAAGACTTCTTAAACTGAAGTTCCCCTTTTACACTAGAACCTGTTCGAGGCTGCTGAACAACGGCATGGGCCCTTCCCACATTATGATTGTGGTCCATGGCAGCTAATTTGAGTCTAGCAGACATATACGGGTAATCAAATTGAAGCCTCTTAGGGGCATACTTCAAAACTACATTATGGTAGACCTCTAATGCCCCAGTATGCATAAATTCTGCCAAATATTTGAGGTCATTCAACAGTCGTTTGCTCAATATAATTTTGTTGAGAGCATTATGTGCAGGTGAGCCATCCACTAACCATCTCTTGCGACGACTGATCTCTGGATCAATAGGTTGGTGGCAACATTCTTTGAATGTGTGAAAACGTTCGTCATCGTGCCAAGTATGTTTACCTGTTATGTGGTGAGAAAGAGACATCCACATTTCGAGTAACATGGAGGGATCTTTTCAACAATTTCTACTGCAATACCAGACATGGTTATTGATAGATTTAATCCAACACTCTATGTCCTCATTCCCCTTTTTCTTGGCAATTTTTCGTAGTTTTGAACTAATATTTTTGGCTAAATGAAAAACATCCAAATTGTGTTTGACACCTTTATGGTTATCTTTCATTAACTTCCTGATTGAGACATGCCTGTCAGAAGCAAACTTTCAATACTGAGTTTATGCTCATTCAGGACCCTAGAAAAAATCTGGTAAATCCAACAGCCTCCATTTTGACAGAGGAACCGGTCTCAGACACTTGCACCAATTCGAAGTCTACAACTTTTTCGGACTCTATGTCCATTAATGTGTAGCTGCAATATTTTGCGGAGTAACCAGGAGAGTCACAGCGACCGTCTCCGACAACACTTTATGGTTTGCCTTTAAGGCTACTAATTAACAAAGACTGGTCTCCAACCCAAGATGAATTTATCTCTGGAACGAGGTACTGCCTCTGAATATTAAAAAATAATGTTGGGGAAAATAAGTTAAGGTTTAAAAGGTTAGCAAATGACGAGATGCGTTGATATGTTAGGCCAGAGTACATAATGGAAGCGGCTGTCAGCAAATTACCTACAGGCATCCTTCCTTCCAGGGGTTGTGATGCCCATTTCATCACCTCATGCCCAGAAATACACTGAAGAGTAACAAATAATCCTGTACCCACCACCACTTTTCTTATAGATTCTACATTGCAATAACAATCATCACATTTAATTTTATAAAAAAGTTTGTCTAGACAAGAACCAAACACTAAATACTTGTCGTCTTCCACCACTCTCTCTGGGAAAGGAGTCTCTTCAGGAAATTTGTAGGTCATCTCGTCAATTTCATCATCATCATCATCATCTGGAAAGTAGGTGGGGTCCTTGACCAAGTTATCCGTCTCATCAAAGTGGGATGTTGACGGCTCATTGCAAGCGTCCGCCTCTATATACTCGGCTGGTAGTGAGAGTGAAGGCACATCTATGGGTAGTGGCACTGATGGCTGTACTTGGGGCTGGGGCACTGCATACACATGGTCGTGGTCAAGGGCAGTAAGGTTTACCATAACATCAGGGCATGTTGTCTGACTCTCCACATCCACTGTGTGTTGAAGACTTTTGTCAGTCTGCGTTGCAACATTGCAAGGGGGATTGGTAATGAGTTTCTGAAAAACAAAATGTTTAAAGCAGGCATAAATTTCTGTTTGCTACACATATTTAAAGGATTTGACATGGCTGTAGTTGAGTCCAGTTAATTCGAGTTCAGGTCTGGTCCAGGTCCACTTGGTCTGAGTCCAGGACAAGTCCGAGTCCAAACCTCCCAACGCCGAGTCCAAGTCCACCCTAGTCCATTTAAAATGTGATTTTTCTAAAATGAAAGGTGCCTATAGATGCAAAATGGTAAGATGTTTTGTAACTTTCTAGCAACAACTGGGGAAGGAGTATAAGGGGTCACCCCCTCCCCTTTGAGGATTTTTGAATATTGAAGGATGCTTAGATACAAAATGGTGAGATGTTTTGGAACATTCTAGCAAACAAATGGGGTGACATTTTGTGTTATGTCCCCTCCAGCCCCCCAATTTTTTTTTTTTTGGGGGGGGGGGACTTTTCCCCGCTGGCCCCAGGATCTGCGCCCATGGCTGTAGGTAAACTTTCAAATCACATGAGCTTAAGCTTACTCACTGGCATCATTTGGCGGCTCCAAACTGACTGCTCTGTAGTTTTTCTTTTTGCAGGTGGTGGTGTTCCTGACGTGCCTGGTGTTGTGCTATCAATCCCCTCTTTAGGTGGGTCAAGCAAGCTAGCAACATCCTAACGTCAAAAACAAAAGCAAGACATAAATTACAGTGTACAGAATAAGCAACAATTATGTACCCCTTTTATTCTATTGTATGTATATATAGAATGTCCATATCTGTACTTGTTATTTTTTTTTTGGCATGGGGTAAGGGATGGCAATAAACATATTGAAGGAGGTAATATATAAAATACATGTTATTTTCAATACATCAGTAGGAAATTTGGGAGACAAGAATGTGCTACAGGGCAATTTTGAGTGAGGCAAGTGGCACTGCCCCACGCCCCCCCCCACCCCTGGCCCCAAACATTCCCCTAACTATGCCACTGCAGTGATGGCCTGAAGGGAAGAGGTATACTTTAGTACTAGTCATCCAAACACTAACTATCTGTTTTGGTGTTGAAAACCACATAAGAATTAGAACCTACGCTTGGATACCAAAGGTGTGAAAATAAACAGTTCTTCTGTCAAGCTTAGTGATTGCATAACACCTAGATAAAGTCAGTCATGGTTATCTCCTGAATGATATGAATATGTTAACAGACCTTGTTACATCAAGTGTGTAATAAGTAGGAGGCAGGTTGAAACTTGAGAGGAAGCTCTGAAGTAATCTAATTAAGTGTATATCTGAGGGTAAATTTTCCCACAACAGACTCCTGTTGCAAATAGTAACTATAGGAACTTCAGTACAGGGATGTGGTACTGTGTTTATTAAATAATGAAGCAACAAAAATCATATATATATATAGCTGTTAAGAAACATTTAAAGCAGTGTATACCAGAAATGCAGCTGGTAGTAAAGGTAGTTCAAACTTTGCTTAAGATATTTCAAAGGGTACAGTACTTTATTCATGGGGTTATTCATGTGCTGGTAGTACCTAAGCTTCAACTTCTTAAATATTTTTTTTATCCTGCATGATGCACTCTATAAATGTGCTTTTACTTCTACTGGGACCTATTCCACTTCACTGAGTCACTGTTTTAAAATCATAGAGTAAAATAAAATATGTATGTACATGCTTGCAACTGTTCTGTAGTATAGAAGCTTAAAGTAACCTAGCCCACAACTGGTTAGGCTAAGCATTTGCTTGTGTATGCACTTCAAATGCTTTCACCATGTTTCTTCGCTACAATTAGGCTGGGCTACGTCATCATGTACATTCTGAGATAATTTGTAACCATGCAAGTTTTAATGTTAATACCCTTCGCCTTCATGGTAATATTTCAACCAAAACCCTAAAACTGAAAGTTATAAAATAAGGAGCAAAAACCAAGTTATCGCGTTGGTAGCTTGGATCGATGTGGGCGATTTTATCATTAGGCTCTCTTGTTTGACCGGCAATGGGTATTGCTTTGCCGCATAGGAAAGCACACAAGTAGCGATGGCCTAAGTTAGGCTAGGCCAGGATAACGATAATACTGCACATAGCGTAGTCTAGTCTAGGTTACTTCGTTAGATAGGCTGGGCCAACTGGGAGTTTCTCCCATCATTCGGGCACGAAGATACTCTTCAAAGCATTCTGGCCGAAAATGGTCCTCGCATACAACTTTATGTTTTCTAAAGTTGAACTTATCGATTGAGTGTCCGGTCCCAATATTGTTCAGCCACCTCATTGAAAGTTCCCTCTTTTCTGGATATTTTATTCCATCTGGAATAACGAAATATCGTATTCCTTTTCCTGCTCCCTCTTCCCCTCTTCGGTTAACACAACCAAAGGCTTGGCATTCAGGCATTTTAACTGGCGAAATAAGCTAAGCGAGATGCTTGAACATAGTGTGAACTGTGAATATACTAAAACTCGTATGCAAGCTTCTTTGTTTTGAAGTTACGAAGTGGCTCGTGTACGTCACTTTTGAAGCGCCCTCAATCCTCAAAGTAACAAAATGGCCGTTGTTGAAATGGGTAAAAAAAAATAATTGGGAAATTCGCGTCAAATCAGGGAAACTTTATTTTGCTTAGTTATTTAAAAAATGCAATGAGAAAATTATTCCCCAATGGACACTTAAAAAACCCACAGTCTATTTCTCCTTTAACAGTTTGGTTGACTGTGTCAGGTTTCTTACATGTTACATATTGATCAATAAAAGATGCTACTTGTGTAGGTGCTGCACTTTCATATTTAGGTGCATCTTTGACCCAAACAAGCATGTGAATGTGTGGAGAACCTCTCTGTTGGTCACTCTGAATAAGATCAGATTTCTCGTTCCAATTCATGTTTAACAGTTCTTCATCTGTGAAATGTTTGTTATTGACTGTTCTTCCAAGGATTTTGAGTAGGTTAAGCCACCTTGTTTCAGCAGCAGAGAATGACACAAACCATGTTGGAATTCCAAGTTGTCGAACCATTGCGAACAGTTCTTTCTTTGACTTTTCCCAATAAGGAGGGGACCCTCGTAATGTTCGTAATACTCTAAACCCTTCGTCTAGTGTCAAGATTTGGTTGATTCTTTCTTCTGTTTTGAAATGCTGAGCAGTTAATTTCTTGCCTTGTGTTTTTTTTCTTTCGCATACTAAGTCTTACTTTTTGCTGTATTTCGCTGATTTGTACCTTCTTCATTTTGTAGAATATGTTCGGGACTGATTTGGCAAATCTTCTATCTTTGTGACGCAATTCCCACTTACATATTGTGCTGTAATGTACTTTAACTTTGTTGTTACTTCTTGGCTGAGCACAAAATAGTGTTGGAAAAGCAAGTATTTCAGAAAGACTGTCTTGAAATAAGCCCATAGGTCTATTTCCTTCCCCTGGGGCTATGCAATAAGCAAGTTGGCTTTGTTCTGGTGTCAGCATAGTATCTAATGTACCTGTAGGTTGCATGTCCTCACTTTCAGCTTCTGTCCAATCATCATCTGAATCTGGATTGTCTTCGTCATTGGTTTGAATTGAAGGTGTTGCACCTACTGGTAAGTCAGCATTCTCATCTTTGTCAGATTGTTTTTCAAGAGGTTCCATGAATTCGTGCCAATCATCATCCATCTGTTGTATCGTTTCATTCCAATTCTGATGGATTGAGACTCTTTCATCTTTGTACAATTGGCTGTTTGCAACTAGCCATTTTGCAGCATCAATTACTTTATTGGGTCTGACATTTTCACTTTGAACAGAGTGCTTATAAGAAAGTTTTCTCTTAAACTTGACAGGAATAGTCATGCTTTCATCCAGCCTGCGTGGTAATAGTCTACATGTACTTGACACATAAGCTGCAACATTTACCACATTTCATTTCAGATTCAATTGTCGCCCTCTAGTAAGTTCGCGAATTTGCATAAATGGTATTCGAAGAGCTACTAATTTCTCTTCAAGAGAATGCAATTTCAATTCCTCTGGAACTGTCACAAGCTTCATGTTATTGTTCAGGCTTAGCAGTGGTATCTTATTAGAATTAATATATTTCTTGCAGGTACTACAAAACCATAATTTGTTGTCGACAGAAGGATCGTGTAAAGCAATGCTGAATGTAGACTTTGTAGTTTTATTTACAAAGTTAGTGACACTTTCTTTATACCATAACTGTTCACAACAACAGCACACATATTCTGGACCAAGTGAAATAGAGTTGAAAAAATCTTGTTGCAATTGTTGAATTGATGAAGTGTTACAGCTGGTTCTCTTGTTGTGTTTGGAATTTATTTCATTAGCTGCAAACTGTGGATCTGTTCTAGCTTGTGCCATACGTTCTTGATTCTTTTGTTTTTCTTCGATTGTGTATGTGTAATTTTGGCGCAAAGTGTTCATTCGTTTGATGTTTTGTTTCTGTTCATTTTGAGAATACTCCAGCTTTTTCTTGTGTCTTCCATTCGTTTGATATTTTGTTTCTTTTCATTTTGAGAATACTTTGGTTTTTGTCTTGTGTCTTTCATTCGTTTCAGGTTTTGTTTCTGTTCATTTTGAGAATACTCCTGGTTCTGTCTTCTCTCTTCCTTTTGTTTCCTGTTTTTTATTTTCTCATTGTGAGAATACTCTGGTTTTTGTCTTGTGTCTTTCATTCGTTTAATATTTTGTTTCTTTTCATTTTGAGAATACTCTGGTTTTTGTCTTGTGACTTTCATTCGTTTGATGTTTTGTTTCTTTTCATTTTGAGAGTACTCCTCATTTTGTCTTGTGTTATTGATTCGTTTGATGTTTTGTTTCTTTTCATTTTGAGAGTACTCCTCATTTTGCCTTGTGTTATTCATTCGTTTGATGTTTTGTTTCTTTTCATTTTGAGAGAACTCCTCATTTTGTCTTGTGTCAATTCTTTTCATGTTTTGTTTCTTTTCATTTTCAGAGTACTCCTCATTTTGCCTTGTGGTATTTATTCGTTTGATGTTTTGTTTCTTTTCATTTTCAGAATACTCCATTTTTTTGTCTTCTATCTTTCATTTGCGTAGCATTTCTTGTTCTTTCGTTTTGAGTGTACACACAATTTGTCCTCTTGGTTTGCATTCTTTTTTTATTCTTTTGACAGTACATCTGGTCTTCTCTTTTAGTTTTTGGTAAATAATGTCTTTTTTCCTTTCATGTTTTCTGTATGCACTGTTAGTTGCTCTAAGTTTTTGCATTCGTTTAGTACTGTTGGAACAGCTACTACTGGGAGGTAATTTAGTGATATTCACTTTCTGTTTCTGTTCATCTTTATTCTGTTGCCATAAGTTTTGTCTGTTCAGTTCTTCTTGTACACGATCTCTTGTTGTTTTTGGTTGTGCAGATTCAAGATTGTTTATATAAGTCCATACACAACATCATAGTGATTTCTATTTGTGTTTTGTATGTTAATTGCACGTTTATGTGTATGTACTCTTTGAATGAGATTACCACATGCTGGAAATCGTAGCCATTTCCATGCACTACCAGATACAGCATATGTATAGATGTCAGTTTGTAAAAGTTTCGCAACAGTCATTATTTCCACTTCAGTAGCCCACACTGAATCAGCTGTCATATTGGATGTTTGAATATAATCATGAACAGATTTACTAGTAGATGGTAGGTCACGTTCCACAAGAGATTGCACTATGAAGCGTCGTAGGATATGATGATTATCTTCAGACTTTGTTATTATGAATGACAAGCATCTAAAGAAACAATTCCCATCACCTAATATTTTCCAAATATTACATGGTGTTGCAGTATTAGTATACAATATTGGACTACCAATATTTTGGAAATTGGGATAAGAACTGACATGAATTTGTTCATTATTGTCTGTTATTAACTGCTTTAATAAAGCAATCTTTCCATCACGCCAAAAATCATCTGGATGGAAGAAAGTAAACGTGTCATGAGTGTGTATACTTTGAAAGTAAATATCAGTAACTTTAGATTGACCAACTGAATGTTGTTCATTTGTTTCTTCAGAGAGAGTGGTATTAGCATATGTTTGTGACTGGCATGCTTGGTTTGATGTTGTATTTTGCTTTCATTCTCATCTTGCCTTGTTTCGCTGTCTGTAACTCAACTTCTTTTTCCGTGGCATGGCAGAATATTGTGGACAATCTCCTTTTGGACATTACATTTTGTGGGATAATAGTGATGAGAGTGATGACTTTGAATGCTTTCATCGAATTTTGAAATTGTTGTTAATATTGTTAAGTGCTTTTGGGTGCTTAAAAATGTTTTTCTTTCAAAGTACTTGTTGAGTTGCCTAGAAATTATTACAAGAAGTGATACGCATGTTTTTAAACTGGGTTTTTAATTACTTGTTAAGTAATTTTTGTTTTTCTTTCTGAGCTGTTTAAAAAATGCTTCTGAAATTATGTTTTAAAAGTTGGTTTTATTTATTATGATTACTTTGTACTAGTTTCACCTAATTTGTCAGTAATTTTGAGTAGTTTTTCATGTTTTTGTCAGTATTTTATTTAGTAGTATTTGCAGTGCTTTAATATTATGGTTGTTTCAGTTATTTGTAGTGCTTTTTTCTCCTTTAAAGTAATTTTGGTGTTTTATGGTTGTTTCAGTTATTTGTAGTGCTTTTTTATGCTTTTCTAGTAATTTTAGTGTTTTTATGCTTGTTTCAGTACTTTGCAGTACTTTTTTATGCTTGTTTCAGTACTTTGCAATACTTTTTTATGCTTGTTTCAGTACTTTGCAGTACTTTTTTATGCTTGTTTCAGTACTTTGCAGTACTTTTTATGCTTGTTTCAGTACTTTTTTATGCTTGTTTCAGTACTTTGCAGTACTTTTTTATGCTTGTTCAAGTACTTTGGAGTACTTTTTATATTTGTTCAAGTACTTTGCAGTACTTTTTTATGCTTGTTTCAGTACTTTGCAGTACTTTTTTATGCTTGTTTCAGTACTTTGCAGTACTTTTTTATGCTTGTTGAAGTACTTTGCAGTACTTTTTTATGCTTGTTTCAGTACTTTGCAATACTTTTTTATGCTTGTTGAAGTACTTTGCAGTACTTTTTTATGCTTGTTGAAGTACTTTGCAGTACTTTTTTATGCTTGTTGAAGTACTTTGGAGTACTTTTTATATTTGTTCAAGTTCTTTTTGGTACTTGGATGGATTTGGGTACTATTCTGTAGTACTTTCTATACTTATTCAATACTTGGTATTTTTGTCGACAACAATTTTGTATTTCACCCTTCAGAACAGTTTGTCAGTATTGTAATTCATTCACTAAATTGAGGTACTACTTTCGAGGCTTTCTTTATATTGTGTCAACAATTTGAACATTTTCTTAATGTCTGTATAAAACCTATCAATTCTTTTCATCTCAACAGTTCATATTTACAATGCTGTAATACTGGTGGATTGTAATTAGATTTGTCAACTTATGGTCTAGCTTCCAGTAGGCCCAGCAAGAAACCTGAAAAGAATGAAGATAAAAAACATATATGAATATTTAGATAGAAAATTGATAACACGTAGCAATGGTCCAAAAATGTGAGGGCGCAAATGTTTGGGCTCACAATTTTTGGGTCAACTGTTTTGACGGCCCTACCCCAAAAAAATGAGGGCCTGAAAATTTTAAGGGCCCCCCAAAAAAGTTGAAGGCAAAATCATTTGCACATAATTTGGGGATAAAAAAAAATTGGGGCTGGCCAAAAAATTGTCTCAAGAAAATTAATGGCCAAAACATTTGCACACAATTTAGGATCCCCAAATAATACAATTGATGGCTTCCTCATAAAAAATTAAGGGCGAAAAAACATTTGAGGGCCCGAAAAATTGAGGGCCAAAAAAAATTTAGGCAAATTCATAGGAAGAAATTTAAAGATAATATACACGTAGCAATGGTCGAAAAATGTGAGGGCGCAAATGTTTGGGCTCACAATTTTTGGGTCAACTGTTTTGACGGCCCTACCCCAAAAAAATGAGGGCCTGAAAATATTAAGGGCCCCCCAAAAAAGTTGAAGGCAAAATCATTTGCACATAATTTGGGGATAAAAAAAAATTGGGGCTGGCCAAAAAATTGTCTCAAGAAAATTAATGGCCAAAA
>JAIPMN010045138.1:0-12736 GCA_020650975.1 Apostichopus californicus | reverse complement strand
ACCTTTACATGCAAATGAGCAGTCACTCTGCAAAAACAAAGGTGAAAATGAGGGATGACATTTTTTTATGTTGGCAGTACTAATGCTAGACTGGTTCAATCTTAAGGCCTTAGGCTCCCAAAACCAATCCTAGCAGCATTAAGATAGGACTCCCAAAGGCCAATAAATTCCCCAAAATATAGGGGCTCCCAATTAAGACTCTCCAAAAGCCAGCTGGTGTCCAAAAAGCAAACCCAAATAGCCCCAAAAGTTACTGAGCCCGTTAACCAAGTCTAAGGCTGCCCTGTGAATAAGGTGTATGTGTCTGGCTATTCGCAGGGCAGCCCTGCAAATAACATGCTTGTGTCCGGCTATTCGCAGGGCTGCCCTGTGAATAAGGTGTGTGTGTCTGGCTATTCGCAGGGCTGCCCTGCAAATAAGGTGTCTGTGTTAGGCTGTTTTCAGGGCTGCCCTGTGAATAAGATGCTTGTGTCCGGCTATTCGCAGGGCTGCCCTGCAAATAAGATGTTTGTGTCTGGCTATTCGCAGGGCTGCCCTGCGAATAAGTCCAACCAAATGAGTTATACCCTTGAAAAGTGGGAAAAAAACAAAAGTTGAAATAAATAAATGTACAGTGCAAAAGGCTTAATTTTATTTTATTTATTAATTTATTTATTTTCCTCAATCAGCTGATTGTGAATGAAGTTCAGGCCCTATGCTATGTAGCTTTTCTGAAGTGTAAAGTAGTTTAATTAAAGCATTTTTTAATTCCTTTTCATTCTAGCTCTTGACATCAGTTTGAGGATTCAGCTCAAAGTCATACTGTATGTACGATGTCACAATCTATTAACGATGTGTTTAATCTCCCATTTGGAGGAGATTTAGAGTAAGTATATTTTAATTTTCCATTTGTATGATCCTGCTCACAAGTCCCAATCACATCCTTCGCTTTGGTTTTGAGGTGGGTGAGGGAAGGGCTAGAGACCTAAATTTAAGCTAGATCATTCATAGCCCTGTGTTCCCATCAAAGATGCAGACCTGTCCAGACAAAGTGCATGTTGTTGAAGTCATCCAATCCCTGCAGTGCTGGAAGCTTCAACACAAACATTCAGGGGAAATATGTTGCAGAGTACTTATGTTGCCAATGAACATTAACCATTGAAACACTACAGTGATTTTGTATAAATCGTAATTAAAGGTCATGTTCATAAATCATAACATGACTTAATGATATAAGATATAGTTGTGTGTTTTTCAGTATTTTGTTCAATAAGCTGCCCAGACTTGTATTATTTTGAGTTAAATTTGTAAGTCTTGTACTCAAGTCTGTACTTGAGTTAATTTCTTCTGTGCTCCTACTTGGGACTTTGTACTCGTAGTGGTACTCGATCATCACTTGGAGAATCATATTTCATGAAGTTGTATACTGGATTAGTAAGTACTCATACTCGAACAAGTACTCGGAGCTCTGTACTCGTACCGGTACTCATGCATACTCAGACTTTGTACAGTATTCACTCCTCACACTACAAGTCTGCCTGATGTTACACCCATTATTCTGAAGATCTTTAATAGCCACTATAGAAAAATGACTGACAAAATATTTAAAAATTATTTGATTTTCAATGAACTGTAATATAAAGCAATAAGGGCTTTAAATTATGATCAGAGATGAAACTTTAATAAAGGAGTCACTGAATGGCTTCCCATATCAATTGATTAAAAAATTTAATAGATATGTATTAACTTTTCATTTTTTCATTTTTTCCTTCAATTTGTAGGGAGCTGCTTGATGGAGAGAAAAATATATGCATTGTGGGACTGTTTGGCAAAAGCGATGGTCAAGAAAAATCAAAAGGCTTGTGCTTTAACCAACTGCTAAAGTCACCAGTATTTAAGGTACCTTATTCCCAATTTTTCTTTTGTGGTTATTTGTAACCTGTTCATGTTCTAATTGATATTATACAACACCTAATTATATTCCGGCCATTTGATTGGTCAATTGCTCGTTGATTGCATGCAAAATTCGCTCTATTCCACTCTAT
The DNA here is from genome assembly GCA_020650975.1 of Apostichopus californicus. NCBI lineage: Eukaryota > Metazoa > Echinodermata > Holothuroidea > Aspidochirotida > Stichopodidae > Apostichopus > Apostichopus californicus. The sequence goes on along the minus strand of JAIPMN010045138.1, from coordinate 10,712 downwards.
GAAATGGAACCATGGGTTAAATTTTTTTGGTAGCACTTTTTTCAATGGTAAGAGAGCAGAGAAACCTGTCTGTTCAAAACAATCTGTTGCATGAGTGCATTTTACCCATCTTAATATAATATGTTGTATAAAACAAATAATGAATAGTTTTCATTGGTGCAATAGTGCAAATATTTCATTCGTTGAAAGATGTAGTTTGTTCCATTCAACTCGGCTGCGCCTCGTTGAATGGAACATTCCATCTTTCGACTCATGAAATATTTGCACTATTGCACTCATAACCATTCATTATTTATATAATAGTCCATACATTTCTTGTGTAATATGTTTCACTAAGTGTTCCTATCCCTGAACCTTTACTTAATACTTCAAAGGGATATTCTGTTGACAAACAAATTTAAAACTTTAATATCTTGAAGAGAAAACCTTTCCACACTGGCAAAATAAACGAGGAAAATTAGGTTGTATGGATCCTCTTTCCTTACCTCTGAGCTTGTATGAAAAATTTCCATGAGAACAAAATACATTGATCAATGTTTGTGGAATGGTTTTTGATATGCATTTATTTATTTTTCAGGTCAAATATGTTGGACAAGCATCTATGAGTGATGAGGAAGATGAGGTGAGCCAAACATAATAAAAACACAAGAATTGTTATTTTGTTTTTTTAACTTTAGGTCTTATAAAATTATTATATCATGTGAAGAAGTAACAGTGTGGAAAGTTGATAATGCGCAAAAAGAAATGTCTAAGGTAGCATACGCCCATTAAAAGCCCCGTTGACTTACACACTAAATCACAAAAGTAATGTGGTCTCTAAGTCTAGATAGAAGTTTTCACTAGCTAAACGCTACTCATCACCGGATAGCTGACAAGTTGGCCTTTCATGGCACCATCAATTTTCCGTATCATGATCATGTAGATTTTTTGCTATCCGAGCCGGAAGTTTTCGTCACTTGTAAACAAACATCTTCACTCAGTGGTAAACAAATTTCCTACGCTGCTCCTGGGAGGCCTAAAGGGGTCTAAAATTGCCTCAATTGACCCAATTCTCTCACCACATGTACTTCCATTCATGCTCTTCAACATGCAAGCCACAAAAAACTAGATTATGATTGTTAACAGGTCACAAAAGATGTTCTCCTGCTGCTTTTTGGCACTTTTCCTGAAGGAGAACAATCGAGCGGATTGATATAGACTCTAATAGGAGTATGCCACCTTAATGTCCGTAATCTGACCTAGTTTCAAACGAGGTGTAACAAAAGTGTTAGACACCTCCATCGATCAACAGAAAATACACACACAGCTTCCTACCTTCGGTAATAAGACACTAGTGTACAGTCAGTACATACAGCTGCGGTCAATACCCACAGCACAGTGTACAAACGATACAGCGATAGACATCTCAGGGTCCAGCTAAAGATAACAAGGTGTCACGTTTCATTACTGTCTGCATTTTGTAGCGACAAGCAGAAAACTTCAATTGCAAGCAACGGAAAGTTAACTTTTTCAGAGCGCTGCAAGCGGTTTCGGGCGAGTCTTCAATGCCTTTAAGTGTTTTATTTATCTCAAGTTTGGTGGTACTGCACTGCTAATGGGCTGAATGAACGGTCACTTTTCATAAGTAGAGTTGCTCAGATGATAAAGATGAGTTCTAGTCGAGGCTTAAAGAATGATCAATGTTTGAATGATCAGTGTTTATATCTTCTCTATTAAAAGTTGACTTTTTATAGCCATCTGTCAGATGAATTTATGGTCACTCAAATATTGGGAAAGTTGGTTGATGTAGTGTTATACTTGGTTCATGTGTCGTCTATAACGAGAAGATGATGCATCTTGTTCTAAAGAAAGTCAACAGAGTTCAAACAGTGGCATTGTCATGAATATTCAACATATGGGGAGGAATCTTATCTAGCAAAGGCAACTCAAAAGAAAACAGTGTTACATTCCTGCGTATTCTCTTTACAGTGTTACAATCCTGTGTATTCCATTTACAGTGTTACATTCTTGCGTATTCCCTTTACAGTGTTACATTCCTGCATAGTCTCTTTACAGTGTTATATTCCTGCGTATTCCCTTTACAGTGTTACATTCCTGCATATTCTCTTTCATACAGTGTTAAATTCCTGCGTATTGTCTTTACAGTGTTACATTCCTGCATATTCTCTTTACAGTGTTACATTCCTGCGTATTCCCTTTACAGTGTTACAATCCTGCGTATTCCATTTACAGTGTTACATTCCTGCGTATTCCCTTTACAGTGTTACATTCCTGCATAGTCTCTTTACAGTGTTATATTCCTGCGTATTCCCTTTACAGTGTTACATTCCTGCGTATTCTCTTTACATTGTTACATTCCTGCCTATTCTCTTTACAGTGTTACATCCCTGTTTATTCTCTTTACAGTGTTACATTCCTGCGTATTCTCTTTACATTGTTACATTCCTGCGTATTCTCTTTACAGTGTTACATTCCTGCGTATTCTCTTTACAGTGTTACATTCCTGCGTATTCTCTTTACATTGTAACATTCCTGCGTATTCTCTTTACAGTGTTACATTCCTGCGTATTCTCTTTACAGTGTTACATTCCTGCGTATTCTCTTTACAGTGTTACATTCCTGCGTATTCTCTTTACATTGTTACATTCCTGCGTATTCTCTTTACAGTGTTACATTCCTGCGTATTGTCTTTACAGTGTTACATTCCTGCGTATTCTCTTTACAGTGTTACATTCCTGCGTATTCTCTTTACATTGTTACATTCCTGCGTATTCTCTTTACAGTGTTACATCCCTGCTTATTCTCTTTACAGTGTTACATTCCTGCGTATTCTCTTTACATTGTTACATTCCTGCCTATTCTCTTTACAGTGTTACATTCCTGCGTATTCTCTTTACAGTGTTACATTCCTGCGTATTCTCTTTACAGTGTTACATTCCTGCGTATTCTCTTTACAGTGTTACATTCCTGCGTATTCCCTTTACAGTGTTACATTCCTGCGTATTCCCTTTACAGTGTTACATTCCTGCGTATTCTCTTTACATTGTTACATTACTGCGTATTCTCTTTACATTGTTACATTACTGCGTATTCTCTTTACAGTGTTACATTCCTGCGTATTCTCTTTACATTGTTACATTCCTGCGTATTCCCTTTACAGTGTAACATTCCTGGGCATTCTCTTTACATTGTTACATTCCTGCGTATTCCCTTTACAGTGTTACATTCCTGCGTATTCTCTTTACAGTGTTACATTCCTGCGTATTCTCTTTACAGTGTTACATTCCTGCGTATTCTCTTTACAGTGTTACATTCCTGCGTATTCTCTTTACAGTGTTACATTCCTGGGTATTCTCTTTACAGTGTTACATTCCTGCGTATTCTCCTTACAGTGTTACATGCCTGCGTATTCCCTTTACAGTGTTACATTCCTGCGTATTCTCTTTACAGTGTTACATTCCTGCGTATTCCCTTTACAGTGTTACATGCCTGCGTATTCCCTTTACAGTGTTACATGCCTGCGTATTCCCTTTACAGTGTTACATTCCTGCGTATTCTCTTTACATTGTTACATGCCTGCGTATTCCCTTTACAGTGTAACATTCCTGCGTATTCTCTTTTATACAGTGTTACATTGAATGTTACTATGATTCTTCAAGCTGCGTGCTATACCTTCATCTCGTCTCAGTCTTCGATGCCGCGATGTTTTGTCAACTGGGCAAGCGAACCGAACAGTGTCTGAGCCAAATGGTGAGGGAGACATAGTCTATTATTATCACAATGAAAATATATTTCACATGTGAACTGCTGATAACACTTAAAACAAATTTTGTCCCAAACAAGTTCAACCACTCCTACCTGGTTCTCTAAGGTTACTATATGATATGAAATCAGTGATATAACAACTGACTACATCTTATGTTTTAAGTCAATTCTTTGAAAATGATTTTACTTGTGACTTGAGTCGTTTTCATTTACTCAAGTCAGGTTTTTAATCCTATGGGGAAAGACCAACGCTCCATGAATGGAAAAACAGAGAAGATAGCAATAAATTTGTGGGGAAATACTTTTTTTGGTTGTATTGAATTAAACTGTTAAAAAGTTGCTTATTATGAGCAGCAAAAATGGTTGGTACCATCTCTTCTGGGTATCAGGTTATTTGTGAGGTATTGGACTAGTTTAGGGGGTATCTGGTTATCTGAGGGGTATCAGATTATTTATGGATAATGTATGTTTTGGCCTGAATGATGCCAATTTACACCAATGTGTAACTTTAAATCCAAACCATGTAGCATGCATACAGAACCATACAGAGCAGTGAAATCATGTCTGTTGACATAAGGTACAGAAAGAAGTAAAGGATATTAAGCATAATATATTTAAAGAAGTAAACAAAAATTTCTCTTCTTCTCTGCTAGGAGGGTCATCTTTTTTGGAAGGACCAAGAATTTGATTACGCAAGAGCGCTTATCTTCATGTTTACTGTTTGTCATATTGTGGTGGTAAGCCCGTTTTTTATTCATCTATTTCACCTCTGCCAATTAGTACTACAGCACTTGAAAGTTGACATACATTTAAGATATTGTTGATTCTCTTGTAATACTTAATGAATTCCAACTGATAAAATCTAAATCTAGTTATGTACATTTTCAGATCAGATCAGTTGAGTTCAGTTCTGTTCAGTTAAGATCAGATCAGTTGAGTTGAGTTGAGTTGAATTCAATTCAGTTCAGTTAAGATCAGTTAAGATCAGATCAGGTCTGTTCAGTTCTGTTCAGTTAAGATCAGATCAGTTGAGTTGAGTTGAGTTGAATTCAATTCAGTTAAGATCAGTTAAGATCAGATCAGGTCTGTTCAGTTCTGTTCAGTTAAGATCAGATCAGATCAGTTCAGTTCTGTTCAGTTCTGTTCAGTTCAGTTCTGTTCAGTTAAGATCAGATCAGTTCAATTCAGTTCAGTTAAGATCAGATCAGATCTGTTCAGTTCAGTTCAGTTCAGTTCAGTTCAGTTCAGTTCAGTTCAGTTCAGATCAGATCTGTTCAGTTTAGTTCAGTTCAATTCAGTTCTGTTCAGTTAAGATCAGATCAGTTCAGTTCAGTTCAGTTCAATTGAGTTCAGCTAAGATCAGTTAAGATCAGTTCAGTTCAGTCCAGTTCAGTCCGTTAAGATCAGTTCAGTTGAGTCCAGTTCAGTTCATTCCAGTTCAGTTCAGTTCAGATTTCTTCTTCTTGACATAATACCTAACAAACACAGTATAGTAGAGAACAAAAAAATGTAAAAATGAAAGGAAGTGATTTAAGAATCCTTGTGGTCTTGACAGGTAGACTATCAGGCCCAGGACAAGAAAACAAACAAAGTAAACAATTTTAATGAGAACGTTAACAAGTAAGCCAACCCCTTCCCCAAGCCCACCCATAAAGGGGAAAAAAGTAAATGGCTTGCACATGGTAGAAAACATGATAGAAAATGCTGATATCTTTAAAGAAATGAACTGAAGGTTTGGTTTTGCAAATACCTGGGCAAGTAGTTCTGTATAAAAACAACTGAACAAATCTTTAGACGCTTTCTTTAACAAAGAGGTACAATGATACATGGCAGGCAGATTGTATGCAAAGAAACCACATGTTCTTAATATTATTTGGGGAAATACTGCTCATAAAAATACTTATAAGATAGTGGTAAATGTCAAAGAGTCTATTTCCCAAATCTTTTTTCAACAGGAAGATGATAAAATGGTACATGTTTCATATTAAATCCCAAATTTGTGTCTATTTCTTTCGTCAGTTGTCACACCCAAAGACCACATTTGATACAAGTTATGTGCAATTGTTTCGAGCCCTGGAAAACACAAGGTAATACAGAAAAGTTTCTCCTTCTCTTAAATGGTACCTTAAAGAAAGGGACCAGACTTGAAAAGGTTAACTCCTTTCTGGTTCCTCTACTTAAATTACCATTATAAATTATTGTATTATTTGCTCTTCAAAATTCTGTTTATCTGTAGTGAATTCTGTTGCTATTCCGATACACTGTTATGTTAGCATTGATATGGAATGTAGAAGTAAATTAACTTCAAACTTCAATTAAATTTCTTCGTCAAATCATTATCAAGTATGTCAAATGTCAAAGTGAGAGCCGTTTTGGTTTTGACATGTAAGGATTACTCATAGCTCTCGTAAAGATCATAGCTAAAAGACCAAAGAAAACTTGGATGAAAATTTGGATAAAATTTGATTTTCAAAGATTAAAGTTGGATGGTTTAAATTCTGGAGTAAATTTCTTTACTGTATCATCTGAAAGTAAATTTATTTTTGACCCTCCATCTTTATTGTGGGCAACTTTTTGTACCTTTTGTACATCTAACTAAAGGCTTTTATAAGTTGCAAGAAGAGAAAGTAAAAACTATGAGATATTAGTTGACAAATAGGAGCCTACTCGAGAACATCAGTTAAATAAGAACAATGAATAACTTCATGCTGGTTTCAGTTGCTCGAAACTACGGCCACTAGAGGAAATTTAATATTTTCCACTTGTGAAAACAATTTTAACTTGTGTAAAATATCATTAATAATATATTTAACAAGCCTCTTCTTTCAATAATTTTACAGAAAATTTATTATTTGAGGAGGAATATGAAAAAAGTTTAAAGGATGTTTTCATAGTAAATTGTAACTGAAAAAGAAGTCTATTTTGGAAAACTTAAAGGCATTGAAGACTCGCCCCAAACCATGTACGGCCATCTGAAAAAGTTAACTTTCTGTTGCTTGCAAGTGACGTTTTGTTCGTGTTGCTACAAAATGCAGACAGTAATGAAACGTGATACCTTGTTATCTTTAGCTGGACCTGAGATGTCCATCGCTGTTTCGTTTATTCACTGTGCTGTAGTGTCTAATTACCGACGGTAGCAACCTGTGTGTGTATTTTCTGGGATCGATGGTGGTGTCTAACACTTCTGTTACACCTCATTCAAAACTAGGCTGGATTACCGGCATTAGACGTTTCGTTTTGCGCGAGTCTTCACACCCTTTAAAAAAAAAATTTGATATCCAAGCACTGCTTATTCTCTATCTAAAATGAACATAGAAGTGATTTCATATTTCCAAGACAAATGAGTTATTGTTTCATCATTCGATTGACATAAGAAAAACTATTCGTTCCAAGAATACGATTAATGAAACAAAAACATGAAACTAATGTTGCATTTTCACTCACCATCTCTTCCATTTTTTCCAGAGAGAAGCAGATTCCCTTGGTTGCCATGGAGATGACCGACCTTCCAATTTCTAAAGAGTGGCAGACTGTCGGCAGGATGTGTCTTCCCAGGCTTTTGTTTGTGTTCCAAAACGTAAATTATTTTCCTTGGTATTTTCAAGGATAAATGTACCTAATGTACCTTCGTTCAAGCATACAACATATGCTATCTGTTCCTACTGTTCGCACTTCCACCTATGGGGAACTTTGCTTTGCTAGATCAGCTCCACAGCTCTGGAACAGTCTCCCCTTACATCTAAAAACAATCCAGCATGTGTCAACTTTCCAGAAAGAACTCAGACGTTCTTATTCATGAATGCGTATCCATTTGTTTGATAACTGTTGTGTCCATTTTGGGTACTTTGCTCCTGCAGCGCTTCTGAGCAGTTTTTTTTAACTGGATAAAAGCGCTTTACAAATTCTTATATTATTATTATTATTAAAGGAATCTCATTGCTAAAAAATAATAATAAACTTACATTCCACTTTTGACCAGATTCACCCCATATACTTGTAGTACAATTTTAGTCCTAGATTTTCACAATTTCAGCAACTTGCTAACAATTATAATTTGCAAAAAAATTCTTCACTGGCACTTTCCTGCATAACAACACATGTCTGTTACTGTAAAGGCTTTTAAGAGCAGCACAATAATATAAGCTGATATTAAATAGTAATACAGGGCTTATGTCAGGTTTGGAAATCATGGCCATTTTTTGGACTAACCTTAGGATACTGATATGGTCAGCAACTTTGCCGACCAGTGTCGTAAAGCAAATTTGGTTGAAAATTGTTTGTTAATATTGTTGTTAATAAACCTCAATATTTGTTTCATAATCCAGGGTTATGACTGACATCTCTGGATGCTTCAATTTCATGTCATATTTCAGATATTCCTTTCTCTTTTTCTTCACATCTTTTTGTCTCGATAGAATGATTTACCAACAGAAGAGCTGATAGGATCTAGAGTAGATGGTAAGCAGATCAGAGGAAAGGTCAAGGTAAGGTCAGCTGTCGTTAATACCAGGACTAATATTTCAAGTTGACTTTAAAACATGAGATAGTTTTGAGGCCAGTTTCAACTTCCGATAGTATTTTTGTAAACTTTTTTTATTTTTAAACCATGAGAGAGTTTTGAATGAATACATGTATATTATGTAAGGTTGTATAGCATTTAAATTTTGTTTTGTTGCACAGCAAGCATGACAGTCACTTATCCGACTGAGAACTTAACCTGAAATGATCTTCTGAACAATATAAGAGTCTTCAAATTTTCTGTTGTATTATTTTCTTTTTTTGCAGAAATTAAACACCGTGCAGAAAGTACAACAAAATTTGGAAGATCAAATTTTCCGCATCCTCAGGAAGAGCAGAGTGCTGACTAACAACCTGTGAGTGTTAAAGGTCACCTTGCAGTAGGTCAAGGGTCAAGGGGCATTGATGTAGGTCAGTGGTGTGGCCTCCCTGTAGGTCAGGGGTGTGACCATCCTGTAGGTCATTGGCATGATCTTCCTGTAGGTCCGGTGTGCGGCTTTCCTGTAGGTTGGGACCTGGCCCTCCTTAAGCCAGTTAATGACCTTCCTGAGGGTCAAGGGTGTGACCCTCATGTAGGTCATTGGCATGATCTTCCTGTAGGTCCGGTGTGTGGCTTTCCTGTAGGTTGGGACCTGGCCCTCCTTAAGCCAGTTAATGACCTTCCTGTGGGTCAGGGGTGTGGCCTTCCTGTAGGTCATTGGCTTGATCTTCGTGTAGGTCCGGTGTGCGGCTTTCCTGTAGGTTGGGACCTGGCCTTCCTTAAGCCAGTTAATGACCTTCCTGTGGGTCAGAGGTGTGGCATTCCTGTAGTTCAGGGGTATGGCTTTTGTATAGGTCAGGGGTATAGTATATCCTGTAGGACAGTGGTGTGGCCTTCCTGTAGGTCATGTGTGTGGCCTTTCTGTGGATCAAGGATGTGGCTTTCCTGTAGGTTTGTGGGTATGAACTTCCTTTAGGTCAGGGTTATGGACTCCAAAGTTAAGACAAGGGTGTGGCCCTCCTGTAGGTCTTGGATGTGGCAGAAGTCTCCCGAAGCAATGGGAATGTGTGTTTTAAAAACCACAATGATTGCAGGCCATACAATAGCTAGTGCCCTTGATGGTTTTACCATATGACAGATGTCATGGTTGCCACTCCCATGTGAGATGTGCAGCGTAGGACTCTGATCATTGTACCCAGCAATTGTTTAAAACACTTAACTGAATCTCAACAGTTAGCAATAGTCTAACAAACATCCTCCGAGTAGTGTCAAACTCACACCGTTCGTCTGTCGCTCGCAGATGCCTTGCGATCTCATCTAGGATGTCACGTGTTGGCCAAGTTTGGGGCCATCCATCCCTATTTTAGTCAGTAACATCTTGTCAAAATTACATTAAAGGAAATGATTAAATTTGTCTCATTTTACTTTTGACTTCTTCACAGTAACCATTGCCTGTTCTCAGTGCCTGCCAATCAAGCGTTTGTCTTCATCGCTAGTGGAAGCGAACCAGAGCAGACACCTATGGATGTCCTCACGTCCAGTTTTAGAAGTGACTTGAAAACAGGTGGGAGTCTTATCAAGAGAATTGAAATAGCAACAGGAAAAGTATAAATAAATGTTTGATATGTTATGGAACCAGACCCAGACTGTCTTTTTATTATGATTATTGCAATCTGATATCGTGCAATATTTTTGGGAGGACTTAATTAAATCATTTGCAAACTTTTAGGACCATCACTCAGGATCCTTTCACAACCCACCAAATCCCAAACCCTCAGAATCGATACTCAGAAATGCTTGAAGAATGTCTGTGATGTTTTAGAATAACAATGATTGATCTACATCACAAGCTTGGAAAATCATAGAAAACTTTGTCAACATCTACTAAAATTGTTTCTTCCATCCTCCCCCCCCCCCATCATAATTTGCTGAACATTGCTGTAAATGACTTTAAATTGGCAACCAATCGCAGAAAAGCTGCTTGTAAAATACATGTCCTCTTTTCATGTCCTCTTTTTTCTTTCCTGTCTTTTTTGTCAACATTAAACTTTAAATTGGCAACCAATCGCAGAAAACTGCTTGAAAATACATGTCCTCTTTTCATGTCCTCTTTTTTTTCCTGTCTTTAATGTCAACAATAAACTTTAAATTGGCAACCAATCACAGAAAAGCTGCTTGAAAATACATGTCCTCTTTTCATGTCCTCCTGTCTTTTTTGTCAACATTAAACTTTAAATTGGCAACCAATCGCAGAAAAGCTGCTTGAAAAATACATGTCCTCTTGTCTTTCCTGTCTTTATGTCAACATTAAACTTTAAATTGGCAACCAATCACTGAAAGCTGCTTGAAAATACATGTCCTCTTTTCATGTCCTCTTTTTTTTCCTGTCTTTAATGTCAACAATAAACTTTAAATTGGCAACCAATCACAGAAAAGCTGCTTGAAAATA
>JAIPMN010045129.1:0-11142 GCA_020650975.1 Apostichopus californicus | reverse complement strand
GTAACGACTTGCCAAAAAATATAACGAAAATTTTGCCCGTTCAGCATCTTATTGTTCATATGATATTGGCTTTTACATTGCTAATGGCGAATTAGTCGGGCAAGCCTACAACGAAACCAGTAGTTGCCATGACGATTAAGCAGGATCACGTGAAAAAAGGTAATATTGATAGTATAAGAAGGCAAGTTATGATCAAAGCTGGGGTGGTGTGTCTTAACGGCTCCAAGCTGTCCTGTTATACACGATCCATATAAATGCTGTTAATTTTTCAAACAATATTGAAACAAATTGGGTGTTTAAATGAAGCCATTGCGAAAATAATATCATCATTGAAATGGTTTACAGCACCCCTCCTTCCCCTCCCCATCACCTCCCTCTCCCCATAAGCAAGGGAAGGTAATAGAATATATCTCTGCCACAAACAGTAATGCAAACAGCACTGGTTTCCCCAACAGCCCTCTCTTATACTTCACATACATAAATGCAATCTTTTTGCAACACCCATCGCCCTAATTCAAGTAAAGTGTGGCTCTGGAAACACCCAGATCCGTAGGGTAAGGTCAAATAGATTGGTTATTAAGTAATTTACATATGCATCGCATAAAGACGAATTAGAATAAATGTACACAAATCATACTCGAAAGCTTGATTTCATGCAGCCGCATATGAAAATTGTTTACTTCAAAGTTTTCCTTACCTATATAGCGATATTAATGTGAACTTCTGTGTCTTGCATTTACAAAGCAATCTGTCATATGCATGACGTATGTCATGCAATAAGGTTGTATGCATGTCCACTCAATCGCATGACTCGCTAACACTACACATTTGTAACATTCTTATGCAGAGAAAACCAGCAACCAAAAAATATGACAAATATTAGCGTGCGGTTGAATGGCCAAAGTTAAACAAAAATATTTAAAAAAACTCCATAGTATTTACCTTCATGATTTTAACGTACACTCAATGATAACATGTACACTTAGCAGCCCCATCAGAGTTAAGTCAATGGTCAGTGGAATGGGGGAGAGAAGGTGGGGGGGGGGGGTGTGGAGTATAGAATCTGAATACTCTCGAAAAACATGGTCATAATTTGTAACAATTTTCACAGTAGGTCTTTGGTTCCTAAGTTAAGGGATCAAAATACCGTTTTCTGACTTTTTTAACACTTAATGGGTGCGCGGCCTCATTAGAAGGAAATTACCTTCTAAATGTATATATGTATTGTAAATCAGCAGACTGGCCACAAGAGGGAGGCTAATATTGGGACACCATGCCCACCCTACCCCCTCCCCCTCTTCCCACCCCACCCCTCTTCCCACCCCCTCCCTCTCTCTCGCCTTGGCAAACTCCCGTACACTCACTGGTTCCCACTTCCTGGACACATGTTTTGTTTTGGCGCGTTATAAATATAGGCTACGGTTGATATATAGTTGGGAAATTAGCCTTAAGGACGGTCGACCCCGCATGGTTGCCCCGTTAGTACCCCATGACGAAAGAATCCTGATTACGCTTCTATGTGGATTGCATCGAAGACCTCTTGACTTGGTCTCACGCCATACCTCGCTTCCAGCAATGTGCATATATTTCACGTGATGACTGACGATTGAACTGGTTTGCTGGTAGGCCTACAAATTTCACAAACACGTAAATCATTAAAAGCATTTATTTCAAAGCTTGAATCGCAAAAAAGCAGGGTATCCCGTTCACCTTGACAAATTCATAAATCCATGGTTGCTAGGCAAACCAGGGACGATAATAACCCTTAGAAAATATAAATAAAACACAGGCCTGCGAATGAACTATCAATAAAAATCATAAGATGTAGCCTACTTTGATTGTGAGATATCAATTCCTATGGCTTTATAGTCTGTAAACCCACCCAGTGACATGCGTATAGACCTTATAATATAACCTTAACTCCATGCTCAGTTATACACTTCGTCACAGTTAAGTGAATGTGATCCAACAATGTGCTATAATCGTTATACATCATACAGTTAGAATTTGTGATAGATTGTTCATGTGCATCATACATGCAGAAGTGATTCTTCCAAGGCCTTATCATCACTAACATTGATGACGTCACTCTATACTTCATCAGGCAGACTGCACTAACTTGAAATATATTACAAAATGACTTGAAGTTTTCGGTTATTTTGTGTATGTGAGTCGGACATATTTCAAGCTTAGGTGATATTTCGTGTAGCTATATCATTGAATACTACTATAGTAGTGCGTTGTTTGATGCCCAGTATGTGTTATTGTTATACGTTAATATTGACTTCCTGGTGTTGACATCCTCTGACGTGTAAGTAAGTCTATTAATATTTTACTTCGTTGTACAATCAACAGAGTTACAATGATATAATCTCGTATAAAGATCCACCGAAAAGGCATCATTTAAATAACACTTGTGGAAAACACACAGAAAACATAAACTGACCAGTGACAACGTTTAGTACGTGCTCTATGGAGCGTCAATAGGCTCACCGGATGTGACGATCTTCTGAAAGATACGTCAGTGTACTACGCTCGTGTGAATTTAAAGTAACTGATATGTGGCCGACGTAAGCAGTATCCTGGTGCTGTAAAATATCATGCACATGATGTTCATTAAAGGGATTAGCAAAGAATATTGATAAATTTCAGGTCATCAACAGGGTTAGCCTTTTGGCGCGCAGAGAGAACGTCAAAACGCTGTATGCGCCGAAAGCCTGATATGTAAATGCGCTCCTTGTTGTTGTGATGCAAGACCCTTTCTAACAACAGCATAGATGTTTATATCAGCCACATATCGGTTTAATTTATGGTCTTGAATATGTCCATGACATGCTCATATTTTCAATACATCATATATACATCTGGTAAGCCTTTATGGCGTTCCATAGTGACTGTCTGATATGAATTAAGAACTGGACGACTAGGAAGAACATTCCAACTTTACCTGTTCTTACTAGTTAACCGTTACAATCGAGACCACGTGGTGTTTATTAACTGGCTCTATGCAGTGAGAACAACATATTTGCAAAACCATTGTGACATGTGTTTTTACGGTGATTACAGAACAAACATTAGCGTAGTCTGCGTATACACCGGAAGTACCACGTGACTCATTATGCAGGGATGGACCAATGAGATGGTGCGACACTAGTGTGTGGAAGACAGAATGATTCAGTTTGCTATGTGAAAACCCAATTCAAAATTACCAGGAAATTGATATTTCAAAATTCTGTTTGTCAGATAACCTTTAGATGCATGCACACGTCTGTAGCCTAACGTGCACTCAACGCCTTTTGTTTTGCCTTTTGAAACAATTAGAGGAATTGACATATATGCTTTAGTATAATTGACGGAAACTAATAGCTTTGTAAGAATGTATCTTACTCTTGGATACGCCTACGTTTTTGATGCAATATCGAGAAGAAAAGGCAGGCTATACTTCCCATGTATATCTACACCAATTTAAGACATACAGTAAAAGACAATGTAGTCCATCTGTCGTGGTGATGTCACGTACTCTGCTGTTGGCAGACGGGGTTGCCTCAAGGGAACTGCTATTTACCTGATTGCATTAAGCTTTTGTGCCAACATATTTTTGAAATTTCAATGTGAGGTTGAAAAGGGAGGTGTACACCCCCACTAACCCCTTGGATCCGCTCTTTCGTCAGAGGAAATACTGGTCCTCGTTTCAATAATCAGACAACCCCATCTACATCCTTATGACTTCCTCAAAACCTTTGAGACTGCTTGCATCTGTGCATCTATTCAACAACTAAACCATTTCAATTTGTGACTTTAGAGGACTTGTGCGTCTATAGCGATGCAACGTCATATCAGGCTTTGTAGAAACTACCACATGCAATGGAGGCAGCTTAAATTGATACCCTCTCACATCCTCTAACCCCCTCTGTCTCTCCCCAGACCCTCATCCTTCAATAATACCCCTAAAATAGGGTTCTTGCATTCTGGGGATTACACAGTAAACTATATGCTTGAATAAATCTAAAACGATCACGTTGTGTCGCATACAAAATGCACCACGCCGTTATTATCATCTTGTCACATGATCCTCTATCATTCTTCACCATTTCCATCACCGTCATCTTTTTTATCATCATCCCCTTTTGCTTCTCCTTCGTCAGCTTTTGCTTCAGCATCTTCGTCAGCCGCAGGTGTCTCATCTTCTTTCGTTTCCCCCGCGTCATCCCCTGACTCCTTCGTTTCTTGCTCTTTGCATTGTGCCTCGTCGGTTTTCTCCTCTCCCTGGGCTTCATCTTTCCCCTCTTCTTTCTTTTCTGCCTCTTGTTGGTCCTCTGCTTTTTCTTCTTTATCTTCATCTTTCGCCGGTTGCTCCTCCTCCTCCTCTTTCCCCTTCTCCCCCTCGTCCTCTTCCTTCTTATTCTCATCTCCATCTACCTCCTTCTTATCTTCATCATTTTTATCGGCAGCAGTCGGGATCTTCTCTTTCAATTTCTGAAAGGAAAAGTAATAAGAAAGAGGATGATTTAAGTTCCTCTAGATATTTACATACATATATACATTCACATACACACCCACAAGTTGAAATACATATCCACACAGGCCTACATATTTACACATATACATATTCTCACATCATCATCCGCCGCCCATGGAATCGTTGCATTTGCTATTCCTTTCTATGCGACGGGTTCAATGCGTGATTTCTGTGGTAATCGAATCTGTCCTGCAGTTACGCGATTATTTTACTTAGGGCGCCCAATTTCTGTAAATTTAAACATCTATCCATTAAGTTTTCTTGTCGGACTGATGGTCTTTCAAAGGAGAATTCCTGCAATCTCACGAAATTTCATGTTGTGTCTTACCCACAACGATTTACTTGGTCAAAGCGAATGCGATTGCTTTTTTATTTTATGTTACGAAAAATCGCCATCAAAAAATAGTTAATTGATAAGCACATTTGTCAACAAAGGTCACGCGACCAAGGCCTTAGTTTTTCGTTCGGTGCTTGTACATGGGTTTGATATGCTTTAATGTGTTAGAATCGTTGTCAGTCACACACATCTACCATATGATTCATCTCTTGCCAACTATAAAGCACTATTCAGCAAAATAATACAGTTTTTATGGTTATGCCGAAATCAGAGGGCGACGGGTTCACTGTACGTACGTACATGCAAAGTGTTTATGTATTGTAAATAAGCTAGGCTAACACTGATGCATTTTAAACATACGACCGTACGACGAGTTTGCCGAGCGAATGCAGTTGCTATGGGGTTAAACAGAAGTTCATATTCCTGATGATATAAATAATGTCACTTCAACACACGGTAAGTGCACCTATTGTATCAAATGATGAATAGAATGTTAGCAGTTGGTGAAGGCGATGATTCCGCTTTGGTTGATTTATATATCTTACTTCTTAGACGGTAGTAACGTACGTATCCTACTTTTCCTAGCCTATCAATTATCAGTAATATACGTAGCTATAGACCTAACGTTAGGCCTAGTACTAGTAGTGTATGTGGTTAACATATTGGTGCGATAAAATTTTCTTAAAATGAGTAATTTGTTGTAAATTAAGTTGAATATGGAATGAAAATAATTAGTAATAACCACGGGTGTTCGATGTGTAAACGTCGCATTGTGATAAGCAATGTATATGCAGACAAATATTATGCCTGTAGAAAAATGAACCTAACACTCTTCATGAAAATGGAACGCCTTCATATGAATGATTTTGTGTATAAATATCTGTGGTTTGTTTAACGTATTATGGAATCTGTGGCGTACGCATTGCGCAATTTTTAATGCGACAAACGCATTGGATATATGCTACGCCGTACGGTATACCTTTCAATGAGCCAGCATTTCAAGTTCCTTTTGGGACTTATAATCATGCGAGATGCCAAAAATGAATATAAACTATGAACGATGGTTGGAATCACAAGCGTTTCATCAGGGCAAAATTTAACTCGATGATCAATGTTATACAGAAGTTTCCTAAATAAGGGATCCACTAATTTCCCACTGTAAATGGTCAACTTATCCTACTTGTGGTATTCCGTTGGGGGAACTGACCTTAACAAAAGTATAAACCTTTATCATCTAAATTATCTTGGATGTTGTCTGCTAAAGGATCTTTGGGTGTAATTTGGGAGAGGATTCGTGTCAAATTTTCCGTAGTAGTTTTTTTCACGATGATTATCAAATGGCAACTATCCTGCTATAACGCACTACTAACGATAAACTGTCCTTAGGAACTCTTCACAAATATTGACGAACATATTAAACGAACGTTATGAAACTTATTTTCTTTAAACTGCCGATGTAGTTACCAGTATCTCTGCTTTCTGGTCGATCCCACAGACATGAGTTGCCCTAGTTTTGCATCTATGATGAACATTGGTCTTGCATTCTGAAAACAAAGAAGAAAACAACAAGAGTGGAATCTGAAAATTTGATAGTTACGTTATACTTAACATGCGATCATTATCCTTGATGTTAACAAATGGTTTCCTTCTGGTTACGGTTGATTTTTTTGTCGACGATTAGTATTGTTTTGTTGATTGTTTATGTAAATTTAACTTCACTTAATTTGATTGACATAGGGGAGCATAGCGAGCGGTCGTTAAAAGGACATGCAGTTCTTCCTTTGTGAGAACTCTCTCTATATGTTACTTAGTCACGGATATCTCAGCCCCTAAATCAACATAATAAATCGGGGCTCTCTGAATTGTGAGGGTTGCCCCGTCAACTTTCTATCAGTGTTAAAAAAAATTATAATTTTTTATGATTATTTGGAAAGTTAGTGTAGAACTGTCCTGAAAAATAGACACCTCGGGGTACATTTCAATGGAGATAAATCCTCCAGAAAATTTAAGACAGAGATAAGCTGCTAACTTTGTTGTTGTTGAAATTTCAGAAATCTCGTCACTTTAAATTCAGTGTTTTTGTCAAGGAAAGATTGCTAATTAATAAGATTACAA
This sequence comes from Apostichopus californicus, assembly GCA_020650975.1. NCBI lineage: Eukaryota > Metazoa > Echinodermata > Holothuroidea > Aspidochirotida > Stichopodidae > Apostichopus > Apostichopus californicus. The sequence goes on along the minus strand of JAIPMN010045129.1, from coordinate 4,171 downwards.
AAACTTTGACTTTTTATTTTGTAACATGTGCATATCTAAAAGTATCATGAAATTGTAAAATATTGATTTCATTTCAGAAGGCTAATCTAACCTGTTGTTTGTTTGTTTGCTGTTGTTTGTTGTTGTTGCCGTTTCCATGCTAAAACTACAATACTAGTTCCTACCTATCATCTTTAGGAGCAACATTTCACTTTGAAACAAAACGGATTTCTTATCAATATTCTTAATCATGTTTACCAAAGCTGTCAGTAGAGGAGAAGTCAAGGTTAGGATATTGTATCCTATCGTATCAAATTAATGTTAATGCTCACGAACACCATATTGATCTTATGCACCGTGTGTAGAGTGAAAAAAGAAACCCCTTAAGAGCCCACCCTTCACGCTCTAGATTATGGACCGTGTGGCTGAAATCGCAATCTGTGCGTGCGCATTAATAAACATGTGTAGAAATTATCAATCAATCCATCACTGTAAACAATGGCGAATAAAAAAAAATGTATAAAAATGAGAAGAAAACAGCGGAATTCCCAGGTTTTATCAACGTCACTATTTCTTACATTGTATAAATAGCTTACAAGATGGACTCTGCATATATGTCTCAATTGTTCTCGTGACAGGAATGTGTAGTAAATATTATGTGCATATTGGCCTATCGCCTGTCTTGTTGGAAAACCCATGAACGGAATAAAAGCAGATACCGTTTAAAATATGTAAATATTTAAATCTGACCGTATCCAACGCACGAGGGATCGCTTAAGTGTCTCTAATCCAAACTATAGAAGCCAGAGGAACTAATGGCGGCAACTCGTAAGTAATACTACTTCAAACTGTCCGGCGATGAGATTTAGATGATCTTATGTTATCCTACTGTAGACACTTTAAAGCCATTTATAACCTTAGGCTTGAATTCACGATCCTGAAGACAAGATTAAGTTATAAACATGACGGTAACATCACGATCCCTCTTATGTGAGAGATTTGTTATGCACTAACGTATATTTAAATCGTGGAATGTAAGAAGTGACAGAGAAAACCCATGTTTCAAATTACCCGCAAACTGGCAAAAATGTAAAAGAAGAAAGAAAAAAACTACCGTGACGTCTGTATAAGAGTTAAAAGATCTCCTTTCTCTTTGGTTATCGTAAAAACGAAGCCAATCTTTGAAAGGACGGTCATATGAAACAAAGTTATTCAAACTCAAGAATTTGAAGAAAGAAATATACTGAAAACTTATTCATAGGATTAAGGGGGCTAAGTTAGTTTGAAGGCGGACTTTTGTTGGAAGAAAACAAATATTCAGTTTTTGCTGAGTATCCTCCGAAGTGAACCACCATTATCGGTTACGCTTTGTGTTACTACAAATTTTGCCAGCAGATATCGAATAAGTCTGCTTTTTGGATAGCGGAGGAGAGGTGTAGAAGAAGTGAGGGTGTTGGTACCGACCTCTAAAATCACGATACCCCTCGAAACCCCTTTTCATTCCTTTGGCTTTCAGCGACCCCTGAAGTGTCGAAGATTTAATTGATAAGGTTATATCATACTAGTATAACATTTGTAAATACATATGCGTTGATATACGTGGGACGGAAGCAATTAAGGCGATCCTATATATACCGTACTCCCTCCATTGACGGTGGCGTCGCCTCACGGAAGATGGGGTAAAAGGGACCGGAGTTGGTTGCACTACCACAGGTCCACATCCACGGGCGTCCCCACCCGTCACTTATAACATACACTCTGACAAGTTAGATTTCGGAGTTGAGAGTATTCCGGACGAAAACTGATTAGCAAAGTAAATACGCATGACATGAGAACACATGCATGATTAGATGAGCTGATCTGTTGTTAATTTCAGAATTGATTTATCTGTAATACGTAGTTGAATTGACTAAACTGAATGTAGTTTGAAGTCTATACCTTTGCATTTCAAGCCTTGAGAACATAACCCATAGATCATCGAACCGCAGTGGTCACAATATGTCGGCGTCTTGAAGGAGTAAACTTCAAAAGTATGCGGCTTGGAAGGATCATCGTCGTTTTGATTCTAGATCAAATAACGAAACAAATACATATCAAAATGATTATCATATTAATGATTATAAATAAATAAGTATATAAAATGAAGGTTTATTAAGATTGTCAGACACATAAACTGAGGACAAAAACAAATAATAATGATTAAAATGCATACCGTTACTTTAGAGGGCATGTTGTTTCGATATAGATGATATTGAAACTCACGCAAAAGATAATATGAAGAGTCATGAAGAGTGATATACATGAAATATAATATCATCGTCGTTAATTTAAAAAAATAAAAATAACCTGAACAAACCGTCAAACCAGGGAGTTGTTATGGAACAACTCCCTGGTCAAACAATAAAGCTTTTTTTATTTTTAAATAAATTGACCCCATCCTCTATCCTTAGACGCCGCATTATGTTTGGACAGTGGTCACGTGAGCACGACGATGACAAACATTGGAATCTCAGAAGGCTTAATCGTGAGTATTCAAATTTATGATTAATTAATATTCATTACTCAATGCATATTCAAATATTTATTCTGCGCTGTTTGAATGTCCGATTGACCTTCCTATCATACTTCAATGTGCAATCAATACCAGGCAGCATTTCGACAGTTGAAAACCTCGGTTTCCTTTCGTATTCTATTATAATGATACAAAACTGAGAGATAACGCTTTGTGCAGAGATAATGCTTTGGGCACAGATCAAACCAGTAATAATCGTTGAGACAAACCATGTACGTCATTAATGTTATTACCATGTTATTGGCCTGGCCAATATAATTGAATTTTGCCCAGCCGGTACTAATGAACAAATTTACGTGCCATGTATCGTGCCATGTAAATGAACAGCAAAATACGAAGGGAATTTAATTTTTTTTTTTTTATCGATATTTGACTTTAAGTTATCCAAATGAGAAGTTATAATTGCAGTTCAACTGACATTTTCATTGAAGAACTTTTATCGTCATTTGACTGGCATATTATAAACAAAGTGAAAATATCGGTGTTCTTTATTTTAATATATACAATACATTTGCATATGAAAAGTAAGCAAATATGTTTATAGAAAGTCAACAGAGATCGTTTTGACCGGGGTGTATTATCATTTCGAATCTATAAATGAGACCCGCCTTGAGGAGTTGTCACGGAGTCATTATTGTGTAAACATACCTATAAATACAAACGTGCATATGGCTATGCTTATGCAGAGCGACCCGTTAGGCATTTTAACAAATGGGTCATGTTGTTTTCATTTCAGCTTTTGACATTTCAAACAGCACTAAGTTGTGTCTATAAAATAATAATAATTTTGGTTAAGCGATGAAATTCATCCCCTGGAATATCTTATTAAACTGTGTTTCTAGTAAATGGTCAACAATTTGTTAAATAACGTTGTTCATATAGTCATGGAACGCCAAGAGGGACACATTTGCGTACAAATTTGATACCTCGTTATCATCCGTTTCTTCCTTAGTTCGGCATTTCCCAAACACGTTTGCATAGCAACGACGATGGACGGCCATTCGGCATTCTGCGTAATATATGTGAGAGAAAGATATATATGCAATCACTATATATAGTTATATACGATATACGTTATTATTATGTTCGATAATTATAGCGAACTTTACTAAAGCAAACGGGACTTACAGCGACAATATGCGTTCTTTATAACTTAATTGTCTGTCTCTATATGTGTGCCATAGATTGACCAAATAGGAGTATAGTTCAACATGTATGATTTCAATTGATCAAACACCTATAGCATTATGTTTTACTCAAAGATTGATAATGTTCGATGAATGATGTAACGAATTCATTGAATTCAAAAGAACTGTGCTGTCACGGAGTTGCCTTTGAAGGGGGTGGGGTAGGGGGGGGGGTTGCTGAAGCCCAATAACTAATTAAAACCTTCAATTCATCAAGTCCCAATATGCATTTCCTCAACGGTGGGCTATTTATACTTCTCCGTTTGGTTTAACTGGCTGATAACACCAGAGGCGGATCCATGGTTTATATAGTAGCAGAGGAAGGGGAGTGGAGGCATATTCAGACTATAATTTAGACATTTTAAACACGGTCTAAACGCATGTTTGTGTTGATAACTATACTTTGAATACTTTGTGCGAGGTTGAAAATGGG
>JAIPMN010045125.1:0-13605 GCA_020650975.1 Apostichopus californicus | reverse complement strand
AATATATATATAGCTATGTATATATAGCTGATGGTTAATATTTCCTTGTTATTATTTTAATTGTTACCTGTATCATGATATGATTCAGTTGAATGTCATCAGTACACATTAGCACCAGATATTTTATAAAGTGAAACTATATCTTTGTACATGTGTACTGTATATTTCTGATTCTCGAAGTGCGATGTTGTTATACATTAGCTGAATAAATGAATGAATTGAATTGACTTTAGATGTTCGCACTTTCACAAGCCGTTCAACCCCTGAAAAAGGTTAACGATTACCATACATGTCTATAGAACTAGATGATTCGTCATTGTCTTTTATAGTGGATATGAAATGGTGTGAATATACTGTGAATGAAGTTTGTTTGTAGTCTCAAAGGGGGCAGGTTATTGGTGGAAGACAATAGTCTGTTATATATGTACTTCCTCCTTCAAGCATCCTGTGAATTCAAGACCACATACATGTGTATGTTTGTAACTTTTGTTACAATGAAAGATAACTTAAAGAGTAAGTAAATCAAATAAAAAGATAAAAAAAAATCATGACCTGACTGCCTGACAAATTTGTGAGTCAATTGTGTGACTGTTAAAAGTGCGCAAAGATTTGACTCAAAGTTTCTGTGACAGGTAAAAGACTGGTATTTGAGAGCATGTTTTTTTTTTTTTTCATTTTGTAGTATGCACATTGTGGAATCTTGAAGACATGATGATGAGTGTTTTTTTTTTTTTTCACCATTTGATTGTGATTAGTTTATTTGAAGAGGTGTTCCTAACAGATGATGAATATACATTAACCAATTTTTTTTTCACTGTTTGTTTGTGAATAGTTTATTTGAAGAGGTGTGCCTTACATTCATTATATTCCTTTATATTGGCATGTCTTACCTTACTTGAAGAAACATTATCCATTGAATACTGACTGTATAAGTTTTTCAAATCGAATAGTGTCAAACAGTCTTGGTAATGAGAATATGCTTTGTACTGTATGGTACATGATTACACTGCAGATTATGTCAGTCTTTTTTCAAACAAGCATTTTAGTCCTCGATTGTACGGTACTACACATACAGAAATTTTGAAAATTTCTGTATGGATTTATCCAGACATCTGATTGGTGACTCTTTGTTGAATCAAATGTACTACAAAGTTATAGATCTCACAATTGACTTTTCTTTGGTTCACAGACAACTTCCAGGACGGCATCCAGTCTCGTCCTCTGCCAAGCACCCCTTCCCATGGACCTCCTCCTCCTTCTTCTTCAGGTGACCTAACGGGATGGAGCTCCACCGAGGATGTATTTGGAGCCGCAGATGACAGTGACCCCGATCTCTTTGTGGTTCTCTTCGATTTTAATGGCAGTGCAGAAAATCAGATTTCTGTGAGAAAAGGTAAAGATATACAATATATACGGATCAGAAATGTGGCCAGCAACAACTTACAACTTTTATGCTTTCGTTTGATATTGATTTAGAAATGATCAGGTGTGGGTAACTGGTGGTTGCCCAGCCCCCCTACCCCCCACCCAGGGGGTAGGAAGCTTCCAAATAGTGGGGGGCACAACATCAGAGGGGCACTTTCTCATTCCATAACCACCACTCGTTATGCTATGAACCAATACACAGCGGCCATATCACTTAAATATATATGATGTGCAAGTATATGCTATCAATTCTATTTATTGAGATTGTTTATTGTTAACCGTGCTACTAAAAGGTATGGGATGCCATTTTAAAAATAGCATGTACAGACTAAAATAAATAATAAAAATAAAATATTAAATTAACAAAGGCTTAAGATATCCAAAAGACAGTTCTTCATCAAAGGGGCACATTTGATTTGCGAGTAGGGCACATTTGCTATTTGGGGAAAAAAGTGGGGAGTACTTGCCACCAGTGCCCCCCCCCTAGCTCCTACCCCCTGCCCCCACCCAAGATGGACACATAGTCAAGTGGTTTTTATTAATGATGTAACGTGAAATTGATATTGCTCCGTGTTAACAATCTCTAGAGTCACATATGCAAGCCTGTTGGAACAAATAAACATTGCAACCTTTTATTTATATAGCAAAGTGCAATAGAATTAGAATGCTTAGAAGCATACCAATGTAGACACAACTTCTGTTGCATCTACAGTACACTGTTCGAAACCTATCTGTGTATAGCTTTAACTGATTAATGACGGTATTTTAGTTGATTATTGAACTGTGTGTATGTTTCTTATCTCTGGCACAACAACTCTAAACATCCATATGCACTGACATTACAAGGATGTCCTGGTTGCCATATATATATGATACTCTCAAGGATTAATAAGTGTTTCTATCCTGCTATGCCATATATATCACTGTATAACCACAAGTGAAGCTTTATCGTCATAGAAACAGATTTCTGAGAAAATTGAAGTCAAGTAGAAGCATTAGGAGGGGAGGGACTGAAGACCTCCCTCCCCTTGATGCCTAACCATAGGACGTGTCTCGATCTTGCGTTGATGATCATAGTCTAGGGTCCATATTAATTGTCATATATATGCTCTGTTAATGATTTGTAGTTCTCTACATAACTTAAAGCTGATGGAACATTATCATTGGGGTGCTCAAGAGGTGCTGTCGATGCTATGGAAATATGAATATGAACCAACACAGAGGGATATGATCTGATATATGCTATTTGTATGTGTCTGGTTCAGTGACTTAAATACATTGGGATGGACTTGCAGTAACATCTAATGACTGGCAAATTAAAAAGATTCAAAACATGTACGCACTGTAGTAACTGTACTGTACCAGGGATATAATTTCAATTATAGTGTTCAAATATTGTGTACTTTATACAGTAGCAGGCTTGAAAACTCTGAGCTGTATCTCTCATAAATAGTTATACCATCCCTTTACAGTACTTCTAACTGCTATAAAATAATTACATTTGCACTTGTATCTAACAGCTTGCCCATTTTGTGTAGCATCTTGATGAGATACCGTATAAATGTTTCCCTGCCGGTAATGTTTATGCTTGTAGCAAATAACAAAGGAGAGAAATAATCAGTGTGGTTTATTAAGGTGAAAAAAAAAATAGAAAATAGATCAGTTTGCTTTAGTATCATGGATCATGTTAGTAGACCTGTGTAATAAACCAACTCAAAAAGTGTACAACTTGGGAAATTTCAGACCCTATTAAATTTTACTAATTTGTCGTAAGTTTTCTAGTTTTGCGTGGCCAAAAAGATTGTTTCAATATAACTAGTATTGATACATTTGTTAATTGATTAGAAGAAATGCAAATTGACAACTTGGAATGATGAATCTATAGTTAACTTAGGTGGGATCGACTTTGCGCTGTGAAAATCATTTTGACTTCTTTAGTTTCCTTTAATAGAGGTACTGTATACTGTCAGCTTTATATTCCTCCTGTAACAAAACAACGGTAAAAGATTGTTTCATTCAGTTCATACCCTGTTGGTTTCCAACCAAACTGCTTTCTCGCTTGGTTTAAAATGTAACTGAATAAATAATAATAATATAAAAAGATATAGGTACTGTAGGTATGTAAGTTCAGCTTCATGCGATAGCAATACTATACTAATATGCATAGAATTGATCAACCCAACTGGACTGAATACTGTGTGTAAGTATATAAATATATATAGTAGCCTAACTTTATACTTTGTGAAAATGATTGTCCAGGAAAAAAGTAAACAAAACAATTGTGTACTATGAATTACTTATGTACCCTATAGAACAGACGTTAAAGCTAGCAATGCAACGCATGATGCACATCTCATGAATGCAAAAAAAAAAAAAATCAGAAATTCCTCCAATTACCTATGTATATATTTTATATCAAATGCACATCACCTGAACGCAAAAATCTTTCAGAAATTCCTCATTTTTCCAATGAATTTTATATGCTAAGCTTCTTAAAACCCCACTTATGGTGTTTGAAAATCAGCCCAAAGCGATCACTATCATGTGACCTTGAGTAAAAATGGTTAATTTTAGAAAAAAAATAACAAATTTGGTAAAGTTGTATCCACGCACAAAATTCATGTCTTCTAGCATTCCATAAAGTCTAGCAGATTATACTGTATAACATTGCTTGAGTACATTGACTCCATTGACTCCATATATGCTAGATAGTCAAATAATGGTCACTCATGTTCAACCTTCAACTTCTAATAGAACACTGTAATGCCACCCTGAGAGCATAATTTGGTGCCACCATGTAGGCATTTACTGCCACATTCAATTGTCCAAGTGATGAACCCTCCTCAATAACTGAGCCAGAAGCTCCCAGAGAAAGGTCTTGTCCTTGTCGAAGATGACAAGGTCAGCCTTAATACTTCAAACTGTAGATCTCTTCCACGATTGATCATACTTACTAACACATCATTGTTTTGAAATTACCCATGTATATACAAAGTAGCATATTAATTGTCAGATCATGGTTCATCTTGGCAGCATCCTATCAATCCTCTGGGCAAAGGGTGCAATTAGTCTGTTTATATTAATGATTCCAGCCTGAGTTTGTTTACATTACAATAATTCTTCCAAACAGTGACCTAAACACATTTTCATCTTGTAAGCCTTCTTTGAAGTTGTTATATAAGTACAGTCTATTTCAATATGACTAAAGTCTCTTGTCCACTAAATATATCATTTCTTATTGGAAACTGTACATATATGTGTTACCTTCAATCTTGGAAGCCTTCCTCAGCCTTAATGTAAAGTGTACGTTACAGAATCTGTCATATTGAAGCTACTGTATGTTATTATTACGTAAGTCTGTCACCCATATACAGTAGGTTTCATCTGAACTGCATTGCCTATTAATGTGTGTTCACAATCTGCAGTAGTCTGCAGCTTTCTTCCAAGCATTCGTCAGACCTCATCAAGAAACCTCTTTTTACTTACTCTGTTGTTTTCAAATTTATCTTAAATTCTCATTGTTGTGAATCGTTTTCAGTAAAAAATTTATATATCCAGCACACACGATACGACTACCGTTATTATAATCGGTTTTGACAAACGTGGCTTAATACACAGCTCGATGAGGCGGTGTTTCTTACGCTAGTGAAATTTTGATTCTTGAACGTCTATTGCCAAACTTGTCAGCTATTCTTTAAATGCCATTGAAACAAAGAAGGGACACCTCTCCATCTATGATTTTTATTTCAGGGGAGCAGGTGCGAATTCTTTCCTACGACAAAGCTGGCGACTGGTGCGAACTCCAGAAGGTGAGCAGCGGAAAGACCGGCTGGGTACCATCTACCTATGTCACGCCGTCCAGCAGCCTCGAGAAACACTCGTGGTACCATGGAAGGATAGCTAGGAATACGGCAGAGTACCTCCTCAGTAGCGGCATAGATGGCAGCTTCCTCGTCAGGGACAGCGAGAGCAGTCCCGGACAACTTTCAATATCCATGAGATACGACGGGAGAGTCTATCACTACAGGATAAGCAATGGAATGGATGGCAAGGTTGGTGGAGAGAGGATGATCAATGCTGAGGAGCGTAGGCGGAGAGGGGGGGGGGGAACTTAACATGAGAAGCTGTTTAATGAAGGGGTCGGTGGTTGGATGGGTCATTGGGGAAGAGGCTAGAACAAATGATGCTTTATGTAAGAAAGTTTCAAGTTAACAAGTTCTAGAACTTTTGGAGTGAAGTAATCTACTGTTTAAATCTGGTCAGGCATTTAGCATTTAGGCATATCTTTTTTTTAGGTAGCCTACAGTACTAATTTTTAAGAAATAGTATCTGAAAATTGTTAAATTCCCCCAAAGAACATTAATTTCAACCACTTCATGTTGTTCAGTCTGACTCAAGGTTGCATGTGTCAGTAAAAGCATTCAACTGTTTGTGACCACATTTCACTCCATAATGTTCATCTAAGAGACCCCCCTCCCCAATTGCAACGAATTGCCATCCTACACAATTATATACATGCATTGACAGCAAATTCGTACTTGGCATATTTTCACCCTATTTGGCCTATGTCATCAGAAAAACTGGCAAACCTTTGTCGGTCTTCTCCATCCAACCTACCCCTCCCCCTCTCCCTTCATCCCTTTCCCCAGCTATTGAATTGAGTTCATTAAACTAGTACAGTAAATTCACATGCCCTGTGTGAAGCATTAATAGTATTAAAAATTTATGCAAATGTTCGGGTTTGTTTTTTTATTAAACAAGTTTTATGGAAGAAAATTAAAGTTAAACAAAGCAAATAGTTGTTTTCATAAACTTATTTTACATCTTCCTCGTTCATTTCACCTTGCCAGGTCTTCGTTACAAATGAGAAGTGCTTCAACTCAGTGGCAGAATTGGTCCGCCACCACTGTAAAGAGGCAGACGGTTTGATCACAACTCTAAGGTACCCCGCCCCCAAACTCAACAAACCCACGGTCTACGGTGTGTCCCCGCAGGTGGACATATGGGAGGTAGACCGACAAGACATCGTCATGAAGAGCAAACTCGGAGGCGGGCAATACGGAGAGGTCTACGAGGCCTGTTGGAAGAAGCACAATCGGATCGTCGCTGTCAAAACACTGAGGGTAAGATGTGAGAAGATGTGAGAAAACATGATCCAACGTCAATAAAAAGCGTATAAAAGAGAAGAAAAATATAATAAGGAACACAAATATAAAAAGAGAAACTATTCGCATGGACTTTTCAAACCGATGACTTAAAGAAGAAATCACTCTGGCTTAAAATACCAACGGAGCAAATTCCTTGTAAAGCTGCTTTTAAATATAATTTTTTTATCACCAACTATTGGCAGTGTTACATAACAATTAACAAGGTCAGAGTATTTCTGTAAAATGAGCAGTTGACAATTCTAAAGTCTTGTTCACATTTGAGAACACCAGTGGGGATCTATCACTCAAAGGCCAGCAACTTTGTAGTGTCACATAGGTCACGTCCTCGAGATCAGACCGGGCAATGTTGATCCCTCCCCCTACCCCATTTAGGGGAGAACCCTGACCTTGAGAAAACCAGCGGGATCTACCACTCAAAGGCTAGCAACTTCGTAGTGTCACAAAGGTCACGTCCTCGAGTTCAGACCGGGCAATGTTGCTCCTCAATCCCTCCCCCCCCCCCCTTTGGGGGAGGACCGTGACCCTGCAAATGCAATCAAGCTTGTACTGTGAATGATTCGGAGGATCCTAGGATGACATCACATCTCTGTTTACTTTCTACCATCACTTGAATTTAAACTGGCATTTGTCTAAAAGTCAGGCACACTATTGTACAATACTTGATGTTTAAAGAATCAACATCAGGAAAACACATTTCTGATATACCTACCCCCTTGGGGTCTCAACTGTGGAGGAAAAAAAAGGCCAGAGACACTTTCCCATTTTATTTCAACAACATGAATGTGACTATTTTAATTGATTTTTCTTCTGCTACACTGTCGTTTTTTTCTGAATATTAGTTATCCTAGCTGTGTTGTGTTTGAGAAATACCGAGACCTGATAAAAAAATAGGCATTTTTTGTTGTTTACAAATAGTGGGATAATTTACATTCAAACATTACAACCCTCAATCATGGATAAAACTATTGTGGCCTTCAAGACACTGAGTCCCTTGAGAGGGTTTTGTAGACTTTCCGAAATAGGAACACTGTATAACGTGATAAAATATATGTAGTGGAAAACTGACTTGATTCCAGGTTAGAGTTTGGGAAGGTTAACAACTTCTAGTCAAGGACTTTATGGAGAATGACAAACTGAGAGTTGTTTACCTGCTTGTTTGACTTAGATTAATGTTTTGCAATAAAACGGCCATTGAAAATGAAATCACTTCCAGATGTGAAAGAGAAGTGCACTGTTAAAAGCAGTTTCCTTAGAATCCTGTAGACTGTTTTGATACCTAAACAGGGGGGCAGGGGGGAGAGGTGGTTTTAGAGAGGTAAGAGGGAGGCAGAGAGGGGATGGGTGTTGTTGGACTATTGTGTTAATGTATTTGCAATCTCAAGCATATTTTGCACTGACAGCGATCACTTCTGGATGTGTCTTTGTTTGGTTGCTGAAACATTTAAAAAATCAACGCATTTTAGACAAAATTCCTAAAGATTTGATATTTTGATTTGAAAATTTATAAAAGCCTTTTTCTTGTGGTATTTTCGTGTACACAAACTGGTGTTATAAAGTGAGCAAGACAGAAAAAAGAAATGACAAGACGAAATTTGAAGAGAAAGGCGGAAAAGAATAGGAATTGGAGAGGGAAAACAAAAAAGTGACTTTGATGGGGACTGGAAAATTGAGTTGTTCTCACAATTTTGCTAACATTCCAGGCTAGCCAGTAAATTCAAAAGTTGGTTATTTTGCCAATCTGTCAATCTAGTTTTACTTAATTTGTATACAAGATGAAATAACTAGGATTGGTCTAAGTTGAACATAGAGACAGATCTCGATATATGAAAGGTTTGACATGCTAGAAATACAGACTTTATAATCAAAATAAAATAAAACTGTTAGCAAACTGCTTATCCACTAGAGAGCCTGTGTAAGATAATGTGTAAAAGTAAGTTGGCCTGACGTTTCGATCCTAGCCGGATCTTCTTCAGAGGCTTAGTGACAATTCATTTAGCCTAGAGCTGAAGAAGATCCTGCTAGAATCGAAACGTCAGGCCAGCTTACTTTTACACAGTATGGTAGTTGCACGCAAAACTCTGGCTTCGATGCTCATGGTTCACGTGCCATCTCGGTTTCCTGTATAATTAGCATCTTGACGGTGTGAAGACTGTTCAGTCAGCATTTCTTAGTATTTTCATTTGAAAGGATTCGTTTCTTTCCAGCAATACAGTGTCCGGTTCTCTGTTTTTGTTATTAACACCAGGAGCAGAAGTGATTGTTGCTAACTACTAGAGCCTTATTATCTGTTAATTGCAGAGAGAAATAATTTTGATAGCATTTTCACTGACCATTGGATTGGTCACGAAAGTGAATTTGTAAAGTGGTAAGATTATGTAGATGGTGTGCAGTTTTGTATTAAACACTAAAAGGCTACTAGTTTGTTCTGCCTGGACATGTAAGATATATATTATGATATTTTCTTTAAAAGATATTTCGACAAAATCATATAACTCTTGGCTTTTATTTCATTGACAGGAAGAGAACATGAGAATCGAAGAATTCTTGAGCGAAGCCGCAGTGATGAAGAATGTAAAGAACCCAAATTTAGTGCAATTGTTAGGTAAGGGAACCTAGTTATTCGCTAGTAGCAGAGATGTAGGGAGGAGTAGTGGTGTGGGGATTAATTAGAACACTTCAACCCTGGGGATCACCTGTGAAATTGTTCAAATGATAGGGGCAAAACGATTGTCTAATCAGGAAGGATGGAGAAACAAGCTGTTTAATTTTGTTCTTGTTAGTCAGTAAGTTCCCATCTTCTCCCTCCCACTGCCCTGCTAGGGCACCCCCCCCCCCTCGCATCCACCCTACTCAAATATTAATACCCATATGTGGTATAATGATGATCTCTTACCTAACGGAACGATGTAGAACGTTGGGAAGAGTAAGTGTGGATTTGTTTTCTCCATTCTGTGATAAATTAAAATTAAATCTGCTGGAGCATAAAATAATCTCAGTAGAGTTTCAGGTGTATTAGTGTTAAATCAGTCACTGTCATCAGTTATAAGAATAACATTCTTGTTAAAAGTTGATCAAAGTTCAACGATATTTAAAGGAAAATGTACAGCTGTTGTGACTGGTTTGCAGACAATTATCTCAGTAGAGTTTCAGGTGTATCAGTGTTAAATCAGTCACTGCCTTCAGTTATAAAAATAACATTCTTGTTTAAGTTGAGCAAAGTTCAACGATATTCAAAGTAAAATGTACAGCTGTTGTGACTGGTTTGCAGACAATTATCTTGTTGAGGATGATAAATAAAATTACGGTATTGAAAGAAAAGGTTCTGTAAATGATACAACAACAAAAATAGCCACCAAAACCTTCAAAAATTTGTAGACCAACTAAACTGCTGTCATTTCGACAATGTTTACCACCATTTAAGGATCCTTTTCTTTGTCTAATGGATGACTTTTGAAAGGTCAAAGGTGATGGTTTTAAACGGATACTTTCATGTTTATTTCGTCTTTATAAAGGGTTTGTTTTTTTAAGGTGATTTCTTTGTATTCATTTTATTTTATTTTCCTCACCGCTACTGTTTTCTCTTTGGCAGGTGTATGTACGAGAGAGCCCCCATTTTATATAATTACAGAGTTTATGCCTTACGGAAATCTGTTGGAATACCTCAGGGAAAATGACGAGTCGACACTGCCAGCAGTCACCCTACTCTATATGGCTACACAGGTGGCCTCCGCTATGAGTTACTTAGAAGCCATGAACTATATTCACAGGTGAGCCGTGGGGTTGTTACAGACGTGATCCCAGGCATCCTAGAACTAAGAACTCTCGCAGCATTTAGGGTTGACCCTGTCATCCAGTGTGTGTGCATGTGTGTGTCTTGTTTCATGTAAATTTCCACATCAGGGAGTTAGTGCCAAGATGACTCGAACCTCAATGTTAACCCCGTTTACAAATGCATGACGGTATGAGATTGTTTACATAACGGTATGTCTTTCTGACAATTATGGTATATTCCTGTATAACGTAAGATACGAACACGGTTTTATAAAAAAACGTGGAACTTTCCTCGGATTATTGCTACACGATGATATTAACCCCGATTTTTCTTGGAATACAACGCTAAAACGAAAGCTAAATCAAACACAAAGGAGAGGTACTTGAAACATAAATGATGATAAGATTTTAAATTTAAAGAGGTCCTTGAAAAAGTCATAAATTTTATGATATTGGCATGCAACAAATACCACGCTTCTTTCGAGGATATTAAATATTGACCAAATCCGAAAATGCTTTTTTCCTGAATGGGGTCATGTGTCAAGTAGTACCTTCAAAGGATAGTGGGGGATTTTAGCAAAAACAAATTGTTAAAACTACCCTTAGTAATCCATCTTTCTTATGTTGAGTACATTTTATGTTGAATACATTTGATCAAGTTCATTTTTCCTCAACTTCAGGGACTTGGCTGCACGAAACTGCCTGCTCGGAGAAAACCACCTGGTGAAGGTCGCCGACTTTGGGCTGGCTCGAATAACACAGGGTGAAGTCTACACGGCACAAGCCGGTGCAAAGTTCCCCATCAAGTGGACGGCACCCGAAAGCTTGGCATTTAACAAATTTTCCAACAAATCTGACATCTGGGGTGAGGATTAGAGACTGTGTAGTTAAACCATTATTATGCAATGAATCTGAACTGATTCAGCAATTTTCTCTTGGATACCCTTGTGCAGAAAATAATCACATAATCATGAAGATTTTCTTGGTTGTGGGAGAAGTTATTTACTGTGGAAATGATGCACCTCATCAGAAATATTGTGATTGTAGGGGATCTGTCAAAAGTGAAACAGTTGATTTTCGGCTGTTGTGGTATATGTGCATCTGTTTGTGTGTGTTTATAATCGAATGTGTAACAGGGCTTGAGAGTAGGTTAAATGTCTTGAAAGTTCCTTCAAGGCTAAATGAAAGATAATAATAATAATAATAATTAACAGTTCTTATATAGCGCAACTTACAATAAAGTCTCGCCGCGCTGTACTTAACCCTGGTCATTGGTAACTTGTCACACCTACACACCAAAGTATGCACAATTCAAACAATCTCTCCTGGGGCACCACAGTGCACCACAGTGCACCACAGCCACGTGTCCCCCGGGGGACTTCCCATAGGGTGCAGCCACAAACCGGCGCACGCAACTATATTTACAATTCACCTCGCAAGTCCCCATATATACACCTGGGTGAAGAGAGGCAATGGAGATAAAGTGCCTTGCCCAAGGACACAACGCAATGATCTGGCCAGGGCTGGAACCTGTAATCCTTAGATCACAAGTCCACTGCCTTAACCACTTGACCACAACACCCTCTCTGATGAAGCTAGTATGGGCTTGAGAGTAGGTTAAATGTCTCAAAAGTTCCTTCAAGGCTCAACGAGAGATGAAGCCAGTATGGGCTTGAGAGTAGGTCAAATGTCTTGAAAGTTCCTTCAAGGCTCAACGAAATATGAAGCCAGTTTCTCAGTGCAGATCTCACTGTTTTAAAGTCATTGGTTTATCAATTCTAATAAAGCAGTTTTCAACAGTCAGCATTTTAAAAAATAAAAAAAACAACATAGCATACTGTTCTGTGGGAAGACCATTTCAATATCTTGGTCATAACTTGCCTTCTTTGAAGTGTCTGAGTTTTAGTCTGATCAATTCGCAGCTTACTCCCAAGAAGAGAATCTGTTTGTATGTGGTCATAACCGGATGCATAATAGGGCTTAGGAATATGTTAAACCTCAAGAAATTTTCCTTCGAGGCTTAATGAAAGATGAAGCCAGTTTCTCAGAGCAGACCTAAATGTTTCACCATGTGAAGCCATCGGTTCACCAATTCTAATAAAGGAAAACAAAAGGTTGTTGTTTTTACTCTGTATAAATGTCAGAATGGATAACATTCAACATCACAATATCCTTGACAAATTGTTAAAGTATTGTAGACATGTTACTTTAGTTCAGAAAATCTTACGATTTTGCTATTGAGCATGGTGTTGCATCTGAGGAACATACTAAGTAGTATGGTCATTTGAATTGATAAAACCCTGTTTTTTAAAGAAACCATGCCCCCTCTCCCTCCACCCCCCCCCCCCCCCCCAAAGAAAGAAATGTGGTATAATAATGCAACCTATCCTGTCACCAGTGAAAATTAATATTCTACAATGTATCAAATTTAATTTTATGCCTGCCATCATTTCTTAAACTCTGCTTTGGAGAAGTTTGCTTGGTCTGTTATCCTATAATACATCACTCCTTAATCAGCTGTCTATTTGGATGTTCAAACATTGGCATTGGAAAAAAAACAAGAAAAGAATTAAACATAGCATACTGCTCTGTGGAAACAGCATTTCAATACCTTGGTCATAACTTGCCTTCTTTGAAGTGTCTGAGTTTTAGTCTGATCAATTCACAGCTTACTCCAAGAAGAGAATTGGTTTGTATGTGGTCATAACTGGATGCATAATAGGGCTTTAATTGAAATATGTTAAACGTCTAGAAAGTTTCCTTCAAGGCTACATGAAAGATGAAGCCAGTTTCTCAGAGCAGACCTAAATTTTTAACCATGTGAAGCCATTGATATATCAATTCTAATAAAGGAAAGCAAAAGTTGTTCTTTTTACTCCGTGTGAACGTCAGAATGGATGACATTCAACATCACAATATCCTTATCAAATTGATAAAGTATGTTAGACATGTTACTTTAGTTCAGAAAAATCTTACGATTTTGCTTTTGAGCGTTGTGTTGCATCTGAGGAACTGACCAAATGGACTGACTAAGTAGTATGGTCTTTTGAATTGATAAACCCCTGTTTTTTGGTTCCTTGCTTTAGCAAAAGGAACCTATGTAGTCAGGTTGGCGTGTGTGTGTGTATGTGTGTGTGTGTGTGTGTGTGTCTGTGTGTGCGTCTGTGACACTTGCTTGGGTACGCTCTATCTCAATAAGGGAATGTTGGATTAAGGCCAAACTTGGACTGTAGATCCGCCA
>JAIPMN010045124.1:772-14163 GCA_020650975.1 Apostichopus californicus | reverse complement strand
TTACTTTCTGCCAAGATTCACCCCATACATAGATACCATGTCTTCTGACTATGACAGCATTGGTATTAGGATAGTCATCAAGTGCTTTCTCCATTTTGGCCTTTAAAAAGAGAAAAGAAAAAAGAGGAGATTAAATTTACAATATAATAGAAGCTTTTAGCACCCAACGTTTTATGACTTCCTATAAAAAGAAGAGCCAACTCAGCTATGATATTTCGCCTTTTACATGAGAGTTATTCGTGAGAAAAATTCTGACCAAAGGAAGATGTCATGTGACAAGGCTTCCATTTTGGCCAGCGTGTGCTGTGATACTGTCACCATCATTTGACAGTGATCTCCTCTCCAAGCCCACCCCCTCCTCTTCCCCCTCCCTCATCTGTTAAATGATGTCTTCTGTTTGTACTTTCATTATGTTAAAAACTTAAGTTGATGTAGTCATTGTAATACAGTCATATATCAAAGCACATATATATATATCAAAATATATATATCAAGCATCATATATCAACGTAGTCAAATATCGACTTCGTAATTAGAGAAATCAAATTACATAACTGAATAAACAAAACCACTTAAAATATTAAAAACTGTTGGCATTTCCTCATGTCATTGGTCATCTTGTTTCTAGTGGATCTGTTTCTCACAAGCATTTCAATTACAAATTAATCCCTGACTCACAAATAACTGGGTCCGCGTATTTTTCATTCCTCTCCTTCCCTCCCCTGTTTTCCCATTTCCAACTTTTTCACACCATAAAGTAAGCAGTACGCAGGAGCCACGAGAAATTTCCTTTATTTCAGTGACAGACATTCTGTACCAATTTCATGAAATTTGGGAGAAAGTGACTTTCAGTCAAAACAATACCATATAAATGCTACAACATCTGTTCAGCCACTAAATGGTCATAAAATAACAGCTATATTTACAGATATAAATAATATAAAAAAAATTGTCCCAAGACTAAAAGCAAAAGGAAACGATACATCTTGCCTTTCAAAACCTTACAAAGAATTTCCACAGGATTGTCAGAATTATGTATAAGAGTGAGAACAAAGATTAGTGTTAATTTAATGGGAATTTTACTTACAATTGTTTTCGTCTCATCATGTGCATTCTGTATGATCGGCACAACCAGTTCTTCATCATATCTGTGAAAAAAAGATGAAATTACTTTCATGATATACCATACAATGTTTTTATAAAATCTTTAAATAAAGCAATCCAAATCACTTTGAAAATGAAAGGGAACCTTAATTCTGGCTTGTGACATCTATTCATTACTCTCACTGCATCAACGGCCACCAAAGGACTCGCACATGTATGGAACTCGCATACAGAGGACCCGCACACCATGCATGGTGTTGGATTCCAGCTTTTAAAAGTGAAACATTTGCTTTTAAAGCAGCATTTTGCGTTTGGTCGAGTTTTTTACATATATCAATCACAAAACAGCAAACTAAGATATGAGCCAAGTTTTTCCCTGCCAACAACGTTTATTGGCGAGTAATTAAGGATATTTGCAGATAATGAGAAAAGTGTCCACGACAAATTCCAAATTTAAAATTAATCACATACAGTTCCCCCAAACCCACTACTTTGAATTCAACCAATCAGAGATGCAGGTTTAGTTATGAGCAAATTAAGTGGAGTCAGTGAGGTTGAGAAAAATCATAGAAAAGGACGCAAAATGCTGCTTTAACAATGATTGAAGCAATAGTTAGAACTGTGGTTGAATAGACAATTGTTCAATCATGTTTGGCTTTTATCCTCCGGTTTTATTTCTAATAAAAAAACTTTCCTTGAAGACTACGTTATTAATATGTTGAGCTGCTCAAGGAGCAGGAATCTATAGATATATTTTAGAGCATAGCTACTCAAGGAGCAGGAATCCATTAAAATGTTTTGGTTTTCAATTTCTTAAGGACCAGGAATCCATTAACATGTTTTGGTATGCAATTTCTCAAGGAGCAGGAACAGGTTAATACGTTTGGTAATCAATTTCTCAAGGAGCTGGAATCCATTGATGATTTCGTACTCAGTTACCCAAGGAACAGGAATCCATTAATAAGTTTTGTTTTTCAATTTTGTCAAGGAATCTATTAATATGTTTGGTTTTCAATTTCTCAAGGAGCAGGAATCCATTGATGATTTTATACTCAGTGTTCCAGGGAACAGGAATCCATTGATAAGTTTCATTTTTCAATTTTGTCAAGGAACAGGAATCCATAAGTTTGTTTTTTTTTTCAATTTCTCAAGAAGCAGGAATCCATTGATATGTTTTAGTACTCAGTTACCCAAGGAACAGGAATCCATTGATAATGGCTGTTTGATTATCAAGGAGCAGGAATCCATTAATATGTTTGGTATTCAATTTCTCAAGGAGCAGGAATCCATTGATATGTTTTAGTACTCAGCTACCCAAGGAACAGGAATCCATTGATAATGGCTGTTCAATTCTCAAGGAGCAGGAATCTATTAGTATGTTTGGTGTTCAATTTCTCAAGGAACAGGAATTCATTGATATGTTTTGGAATTTCAATATCTCAAGGAACAGGAATTCATTGAAATGTTTTGGAATTTCAATTTCTCAAGGAGCAGGAATCCATATGTTTTTTTTTTATTTGTATATGCTTGTAGAGATCAACTTACAAGTAATCCTGAAAGTTTAAAGAGGACACAAACCCAGCCATCATTTCTTTCCTGTTTTTTATGACGCACAACGCCCGCAAACAGCTAGAGATAATCCTAGTTGAAAAGGATTGTAGTATCTGAGAGTTGTCATTTTGTAAATATGTGATGTCATACAGACACTATGATCAGGAAACCTATTAGTCTCTGCTTGTTTATCTTTTCATATTGTCAAGGTAAACTACCAACAGTGTTGACACTGTAACCAATGACATCATTAGGTCATGTTAACAGTTTCCATATTTTTGAGTCAGCCTTTGCAATTTAACCAATCTCCATTATAAACAAGAGCCTAAGGGCACCATGGTTCCTTGCTTGTAAGGAGTATTTACAAGGGAGCAGCACTGTCCTTAAAAACGTTGTTATGTGGTCCGATGTACACACACCACATTATTGCCAAAAATATCACAAATCATTTTATTACAGAACTCACAGAATCATCCTAACGAATGAATGTTATTAAGAATTTTAACAAAACCAAACAAAACCTTGATCTCTAATAACTTGATGGACATTTGGTTCTATAGTTGTTGCAAAAATACTAGTTTTTGACACCTAATTGACCATTGTTGACCTTGGATCACATGACCGTTATGTTTGGAAATGATCCCTTACCCCATTTACAACTACTCCCAAAATATCAACCATATCAGACCCTGTCAATTGGAGTTATTGCTGTTTTTAATATTTTGGTTTTTGGCCTCTAACTGACCTTTGGTGACACACATGCCAACCTGACTACATAGGTTCCTTTGCTAAAGCAAGGAACCAAAAATAAACATCATATGAAAAATAAATAAAAAAATAATAAACTGAAGCACACATGGCCTCGATGATGTCATACTTAGACTTGATCAAGTCTTCAGCGTGACGTGTGAAGGATCATTAAATCTGATATATCTGCTTAAAACAAGATCTTCATTAGTTGTTTGGGAAAAATGTTCCATAAAAGTTAATCTCTATCACAGAGACAATAAATGATGGTAGGATTATGTGTCTCCTTGAAAACATCTAACAATCCAACATTTACTTTTCAAGGGATGTTATACTCTATATTTCTGCAGAGAAG
This sequence comes from Apostichopus californicus, assembly GCA_020650975.1. Taxonomy (NCBI): domain Eukaryota; kingdom Metazoa; phylum Echinodermata; class Holothuroidea; order Aspidochirotida; family Stichopodidae; genus Apostichopus; species Apostichopus californicus. The sequence continues at coordinate 10,406 of JAIPMN010045124.1, read as the reverse complement.
ATGAGAGAAAGTCTCAAACTCACCGGCCACCAACTCCCCTGATCATCTGTTGGTGCGTGATGCGGAATTCGTTGCCGGGATACAAAATACTGATGAAGACGGCAGACGGTGAATGAGTGTGGAAGACAGCACCGGGATCTTAAAAATTCAAATCGATGATGACAAGAAAAAATATGATTATATAAATTTGGCGATTTTCATCATTGAAACTTTCTGATTTTCTGTGTTCATAATTTGTACGTTGACCCTTAAAGCAGCATTTTGCGTCCTTTTCTATGATTTTTCTCAACCTCACTGACTCCACTATGCCATAACGACATACATAACTAGCTTATCTATTTAAATCTTACTTCAAATGGTGGCATGAAAGTCGAAAAATTTGCAACTTTCAACTTGTTTTTCTCCAAGATATTTTCCGTTGGGATCCCAATAAACCTCGCCCATAATATGAATATTTAAACACTACGAACGTCATTGACCAATAGGCCTACGTAATACAACACCATTCTTGATTTGTGTACAGTCAATATGGCAGTTGTACCCACTGATCTGTACACTAACAGATCAGTGAGTTGTACCAGGGAGTTCCATAACAACTCCCTGGTTGTACCAACACAAAGTATTGAATTTATTTTTAGCAACGGCTCATAACTAAACCTGCATCTCTGATTGGTTGAATTCAAACTAGTGGGTGTGGGAAAACTGTATGCGATTAATTTTAACTGTGGAACTTGTCGTGGACACTTTTCTCATTATCTGCAAATATCCTTAATTACTCGCCAATTAACGTTGTTGGCAGGGAGAAACTTGGCTAATATCTTAGTTTGCTGTTTTGTGATTGATATAAAAAACTTGATGGACATGTCAAAAAAGTAGAAAACGGCGACCAAACGCAAAATGCTGCTTTAAAGGGTGTGAAGACTCACGCAAAAAGAAACGTCTAATGCCGGTAATCTGACCTAGTTTCGAATGAGGTGTAACAGAAGTGTTAGACACCACCATCTATCCCAGAAAATACACACACAGCTTGCTACCGTCGGTAATTAGACACTAGTGTACAGCCAGTACATACAGCTGCGGTCAATACCCACAGCACAGTGTATTAACGATACAGCGATGGACATCTGAGGTCCAGCTAAAGATAACAAGCTATCACGTTTCATTACTGTCTGCATTTTGTAGCGACACAAACAAAACGTCACTTGCAAGCAACAGAAAGTTGACTTTTTTTAAGTATACCAAATTCACACTACAGGTATGACATATCTCTCAGTCAATTATTTACATAAGACATTTGTTTCTAACGAACATCGTTCTGCCTTTTGTTTATGCCAAGTTTCCAGATTGTCCATCAGTACAGTTGGTACTAACACCTTCACAATTAAAATACCCATCTTTGTTATATGTATGACTCAAGTAGAAAAAAACATGTTTTACTTTTGTTTTTCATGAACATCACAGTCATGTCAATGTCAAGGAGGAAAATGATTGCATCTTCACAAATTTCAAAAAGGTTCATGCATCTCGTCATCAACAATAAGAAGATCATGTAGAAGCCCTTCACAAGCTTGCGAACGCTCTTGATATTAAACTACATACAGACTTGTCGGGTGATTGACTAGTTCAAGCTTCCTCTCGTGCAAGTTTGGCCAAACAGAAAAAAAAATAATTGCTTAACAAAACACAAGTTAAGTTGAGCTTTAAATCAATTTGTTTGACTCAAATCGTGGGACATTTTGTTTTCAATTTTTTAAATAATGATGAACAAGTATGTGAACAACTCATGCTAACAATGTGCTGGTGATTTGATGTCAACAACTTAAATCATAGATGGTACTAAAACAGGGCAAGGCAGGAGAAAGAGAGGGCGACCAAAAACAACATGGCGCAGGACAGTAGACAAAGCGAGAGAGAGGGCTGGTTGGCGATCCTGGAATGAGGCCAGAAACGCAGCTGCTGACCGAGATGAATGGTGACGCTCTGTGGAGGCCTTATTTGCCTCTAGGCAAGAAGAAGACAGATGAGATGACTAAAACTCTTGATAACGACAGCTGGTCAAGTTCCACAGAACTAGAAAAATGCCGATACGATGGTACCCTCTGTTGATTCTGACAACTGGTGCGGAGAGCCAATGGGGAAACTTTCTTAGCGACAGTAAACTACTCCCTCAAACTTCATCAAATCCCATAACTATGATGTCCAAGATGGACAGCAGGTCAAAATAAGATTAGATTAGATCAACTTTATTAAACCACGAGGGAAATTGCATGCTCGTATAAAACAGGATATGAGATACAAACATTAAAATATGAAAACCTAAAACATACAGTATCAAACAATTGTAAGAATATGAAAACATAAGACATTTTAAAACAGGATATGAGATACAAACATTAAAATATGAAAACCTAAAACATACAGTATCAAACAATTGTAAGAATATAAAAACATACGACATTTTAACACAGGATATGAGATACAAACATTAAAATATGAAAACCTAAATCATACAGTATCAAACAATTGTAAGAACATGAAAACATAAGACATTTTAACACAGGATATGAGATACAAACATTAAAATATGAAAACCTAAAACGTACAGTATCAAACAATTGTAAGAATATGGAAACAAGACATTTTAAAACATGCAGTAAACAATATACAAGATGTTAATGCAATGCAATGTTAATGCAATAAACAATAGAAGTTAGACTTGGCAACATCACTGACCTCTCTTTTGGTAGGCTGTCATCATAAGCCTGGCACACTGACTCCGACGTAGATTCTTCTCCTTTGGAGGTCCGTCTAACTCGTCTCCGTTCAAGTTTGTAACGAATAGTTCGTCGGGCTGCAAGTCAACGTAAGAAATATATAAGTACAGATGAAGTCCTGCAAGCATTGAGGATGTTATCCACCTTGCCATCTGTTTTTTTATTTTTATTTTTCACTCCCCAACCCACCCACCCTCCTTCACAATCACTCCACAATCTATAACCTCTCTTCCTTCCTCAATGTTATAACATTCATTCCAGACTTTAAGCATACAAAGGTATGTAAATGAATTATCTTATTTTGTCTTCGACTCTAACATATCACTGCAAAAATTCTGAAAATCCTCACATTTACATACATCTCTTTTGATCCCTTGGAATAGTTCCAACTTTTATCGTATTGCCAACTGCCACCCTTATCTACTGCACCCCTTGAAAATCCCTACCCCTCCCCTTCCCCCTGGACTGTATTATTCCATTTCCTTATTTTGTTGTTTACACCTCTTCCTTTTCAGAAGAGAAAAGAGAACATGTGATGCTAACCTGAACTCTTTCTTTTTGAACCCCAGATGGTGTTACATAGATTTCGTTTCTGTAAAAGGCAAAGGAAAAGAAATAATAATGACAACGAAATAGAATCAGATAAAAAGTAACGAAAGAAAAGTATGGTATTAATAGACTTCTAATCTTGCTGTAGGGGCAATTGGAGGCATGATGTTCCACTATCCAGTCATAGGATGGTAGAAAACTTACTATACATTAAAGGAAACAAATGTCAGGTATTTAAATGAGGGGTGCCACATACAGAAACACATGTTGTCTACCAACAGCTACAGTAAAACTAGTAGTAACAGAAATGTGGCAATCTTTCCCAAGGTAATGGTCAAAATTTGGAATATTTACTGGATTAATGCCAGTTGATTTTGCCATTTGTCAGTAGGGAAAAAACCAGGCACTGACAATTATTCTGCTAGTAGATGTTAAGAACAAGAACACAGGTTACTGTAAGTACGGCCCATTATCAGAACAATAACACATGGTACTGTTAGTACCGCCCATTATCAGAACAATAACACATGGTAATGCAAGTACCGCCCATTATCACACAAGAACACATGGTACGGTAGGTAACACCCATTATCAGAACAATAAGGCATGGTTCTGTAAGTACCGCCCATTATCAGAACAATAACACATGGTTCTGTAAGCACCGCCCATTATCAGCAAATATTGTTGGACAGCTGCTCTCAAACTTGTACATTACCTGATGTGTGCTGTAACTGGGGAAAAAAGCCAGTGAGAACTAGGTTTCTAACAGTAGCAATTTTTTAAGCACCAACAATTTTTAAAACCATGTGGCCAAGGATGGGAAAACAAAGGCAACACATAAAACTGTCACCAACTACTGAAAAACCGCAGTTTACATTGACAAGACAATTAAAGTCTTCTTTCATGTGACAACTAACCCTTCTTTAATGGAGAGAGCACCACCGGATCCTGTCATCCAACGAAGATCATAAAATAAACGACACAGTTCTGGAATCAGATGTCGGGGATGTTCCTGTGGAAATTGGACATAAATGAAACTTCAAACTTCAACTGAATGAAAATGATTTTATTCAAAAAAAAAAGTAAAGACCCCAAATGAATTTCTTGACATAACATTTAACCAGCATTGTTTTGTTTGAGTAATCTGCAGAATAGTCAAACCGCAGATGTGCAAAGCATAGTAAGCCAAACACTTTCCTATGGCCTGTTAGGCTTTTAGAACAGTCCTAATGAATGATATATAGCAAAGAAAAACATGAAAAAAAGTTATAAGTATTCTATATCCTATTGGAGCTTGCATGACTTCTAATATTTCGATATGACCAAAATGCAAATAGCAATTTAGATATTATGATTTTTAACATATACTGTAACTTAAAACATTTTTTTTTCTTTCTTACTGTAGGTGTTGAGGAAATGAAATGGTATAACATACAAAATTTTACTCTTCAGACCAGCGCAACTAAATTGTGAGCCCATCCCTGGTCCATCCAAAGATTAAAATGAACAAGACCATTGTACTTTCTGTTTAAACTGTAAAGTATCATGATCATTCACCTGAATCATATTTCATGGTAAACCCTAACAAAATTAAATATTTTTCTTCATTTGAGGTCAAGTCAGATTTTTCTACCTACAGTACAAGTACAGTACAGTAGGTAGTAGGAGAGTACAGATTCAGTGCTATAAAGTAGCCTACGTGCAATAGTAGAAAACTTGGTTTTATTAAATATTTAGTCTTGCTTCACTGTTGTCACAATCGATAGATTGGCAGCACTGCACAGCTCAAAACATGGGCCAAAAAACTGAGATGGTGGAAAATTGGTAAATGAAGATATACAAATTTGATAGAATACGCAACCATGTGGAGGCTACAGGTTAATGAGGAATGCTACATATATACCATAATTGCTCAACCACTTTGGTTCTCTGATGGGCTATAAACATAACAAATTACTATTTGGCAAGGTTGCTATACTGTAGTAGACCATAGCACTGGTCAGTAAAGGTACTTTCCAACAGTGGCCAAGATAATGACTCCATGGATATACTGTAGGTTATGTTCCTAGAGTAGTATAGGAGAAATACTTTGCTATGCAGTACAGTACCTTGTCATAAACATTATTGCTACTCATGTTGGTGAATCTGTGTTTTAAACTACTCTGGAATAGGAAGGCAATGTTCTCTTTTCTAGGTATCCCTTAACAGTTACTGTAGAACCAGCTCCACCAACAGAAAATGAGCACTTGCTGAAAGCAAAAAAGAAAAAACGACAGGGTTAAATATTTGGCAATCATCTTTATAACGGGTTGCTTCATTTCATGTGTTTGATGGTTGTAGGAATTGACCAGGAAATGCTAAAAAGTAGGACACATACTGTACAGTAAATAGTACAGTATCTAATATTAAGAATGGAAATTTAGAAATAACAGAATAAAATTGGAAAATTAGTGGGCAAAACTACAGTATGACAAAGGCTTGTATTCAAATGAAACTGACATATGTTAATTTTGGCATTTGATATAATTAGCATTGGGATCTTAATATTATTAGTATTAATCATTATGACAATGGGACCCACTATCATTTTGTAAGTATCTCACTTCATGCATAATTTTACCCATAGTACCAGGAAAAAATTTGTATTTGAATTTTGGGCCTAACTTTAGAATCTGTACCATATGAATGGGAAAGCTTACTAGGGGCTAGGAATTAGGGTTAGGAAGTAGGGAATAGGGTTAGCAATTAGGGTTAGGAAGTAGGGAACAGGGTTAGGGTTTAGGAATGGTACGGATTCTAAATTAGTACCGAATTTTGTATTGTTTTTGTTTTCTACATTGTATTTGTTTTCTGTGTATAAAACTGCCTATACATCTGTGAATGTGTATAGCAATTCACTCATTTTGCATCTATAGCAATTTAGATGCGATACCAGAAAAGTTATGCCCTGGGTACTACAGTAAGTGAAAACACACATGATCAGTTCCCGGTCAATTGCCAATATTGTTATAGACTGCAATTAAATGTGAAGAAGTTTTACCCGCTTCTTATTTCAAGTAATTAGGCCAAACTTGGGGCCAGCCCAAATGGTTATGAGCCAAAGATTACAACAACAAATATGAAGAGAGACTGATTTGTGGCAATCTTTCCTGATTTTACTTTTGCAGACATGTAGACCTTGTATACAGTATACTCAAACAGTCAAAGGTCTTGGTAAATGAAATCGGGTTTCTTATTTGCAAAGAAATGTATGGTTTAACTTATTATCCTAAAGGCAAGCCTATCGTTAGGACAAATGTAAGTTATATTGATCACAGATGCAGGCCAAAGCCTAGGGTGGCATACTCCTATGACTATGATAATCTATAATATCAAAATATCAATCCGCCAGGATCTTCTCCCTAAGGAAAAGTACCAAATACAGTACTTAGGAGAACATCTTTTTTGTTATTAATCAGGATCTGTTTCCTTGTGGCTTGCTTATTGAAGAGCATGAATGGAAATACATGTGGTGAACAAATTGGGCCAAATGAGGTAATTTTAGACCCCTTTAGGCCTCCTGGGAGCAGTGTACGAAAATGTTAACTACCGAGTGAAGAGGTTCGTTGACTAATACTTCAGGCTCTGATAGCAAAAAATCTACATGGTCATGATACAGAACTTGGATAGTGCCATGAAAGGCCAACTTGTCAGCTATCCAGTGATGGGTAGCGTTTAGCTAGTGAGAACTTCTATCTAGACTAAGACTAAGAGACCACATTTCTTTTGTGATTTAGTGTGTAAGTCAACGGGGCTTTTAATGGGCGTACGCTACCCTAGGCCTAGGCTAGGCCTACAGTAGGTGACCATTACTATTACGTTAACTTAAAGGGTCGTCGTAAGTATATACTCAATTTAGCAAAGAAATAGCTATCACTTTGTCGATACCTTTATGCTTGGTTAGACTAAAACGTCAACGAAGATGCCTAATACCATATGATCAAGCAGCTTGATCGTTATGCACATCCAAGGCAAGTGCGTGTGATACAATGGTTCGTGAAACAGGTACCGCGCCTGTCAGGTGATAAGGGCGTACATAAATATTACAGTCACCTACACAGAGTAGGCCAACCTCTTACAAGACACATGTAACCCTATAAAGAAGTATACTACCAATTTACCTTTCTGACTACTTCCCAAACACCAAGTCATACAATGACCCTCCGGGCCTCTGCCCTTCTTTGATTTTGAGGAAGCATTTTCTTGTCCAGGAAATTTCACATGTGAATATTTAATGTACTGTGACAGTGCAGACAAGAGTTTGTAATATAATGCTGCAGAATTTGCTAGTCCAGCAAGGATTTAACACTCACGTGGACCTTGTTACTTGACCTGACCTCAAATGAACTGTGAACTTCAAAGAAGACAAAAGGGTGTTTGTATTCACCAGCCTATAATTTGGATATACTACGTAGGGGTATAGTAGTGTGAGCTTCCTTTAAGATTTACTATTAGAGGTGTGCATACAAGGTGGCCCACGGATTTTGACCTTTGTTGATCTAAAAAAAAACTTTGACCTCCAATAGAATTGCTTTAACTCATCAAGGTGGATCCATATACAAAGTATGGCATTTTTCCAACCTTACTTTTGTAGTTACAATATTTACAGTTTTGAGATTTTGACTGCTTAGCTCAAATAACGTTTTTGCCTCCGTCGAAAACAATAGGGTCCTTCCACTCGATGGTTGATTAACATACAAAGTAGGAATTTTATCCAAGTTTTACTTTTGGATTTACAATATTTACACAGTTTTCAAAGTTTGACGATCTTGAGGTAAGCCGCATATTACCTTTACACTTTACAGACAACAGTAAGTTTCGCTTTGTCGATTAACAAGTATCAGGGTATCCAAAGATTTGCTTTTGGTCAAGTTTTACTATGTGTCTCTCACCCGCCCCCGCCCCTTGACCGTTATTGACCTCAGACGAATTTGACCTCTACAGAGCACCTCTCCCTCCCTCCTTCTGTACTTGCTTATGGTGATCTACGTGCAATGTTCATCCATCGTGTACTTTTGGAGTACTTTTACACTGACCTGTGTTTGAAAGCCCAGTTATTTTGTGTCACACACATAGGGTTACCATTTTTCTTTGAGCTGAAAGTGGGACTGATCTGGGGGAGCGGTCTAATGGGAGGGGTGTCCCCCTCCCCTTTGCAAAAATTTTGATTTTGGGACCTACCTAGAAGCCAAATGGTGCAATATTTAAGGCTGATTTCACTAGTTTTGTTTGCCTAATATGTGGCCTATTTCAGAAATGTAATTCATGCTATTTCTGGTTTGCACCACATTTACTCCATGCGGACTGGTGATAAAATTAATTCCATGGTTGCACAACTACATCATCATGAAAAATATCCAAAAATGAACAGCACAACTCAAACTCAAACTCAGTTCAGTCATGAATATTTGTCCCCTCCACTAATCTGCTTGAGGAGTCCCGGATTCTTCAACAGGTATGAGTGAAGAACATTGAACGTCCCACGTCAGTAACGATACTCAATTCTATCGCAACGACGCACGTGGATTCGTATTCCCGCACACTACAGGGATACCATACCGAGTCGTCGTCTGCTACAGCAGCTAACGAGCTGTTTATGTACACATAACTTGGCGATTGAGAGTCTGATCCGAAAAACTTGTACTGCGTATATTCGTTTCCGGGAAAATCGGGACAATTTGTCTTACCGGCCGGGACGCTCACTTTTCCTTTCAAAAACGGGACAATCCTGATTAATCGGGACGGATGGTAACCCGAGTTGTATCATGTTATGAAATGAATTCAAACTTCTACACTGCTTTCTGGCCTATACCTTTAGCCTAACAATACCAACCTTTTTGGCATTTGTCACTTTATTCAACACTAATCTATGGTCACAAATAAAGCTTTTTAACTGCAACAAAATATACAAAATACAATCCATAGAAGATGATAATAATAAATAAGTATGATAAGTGTCTAAAACACACTGTTCAATGACTCTCTACACTCGTTTCTAAAACACACTGCTTTGTGAATATCCACATCGTGTCTTAAACACACTGCTCAGTGACTATCCACATTGTGTCTAAAATACACTGCTCTGTGACTATCCACGATAGTGTCTACAACACACTGCTCTGTGACTATCCACACTTGTGTCTAAAACACACTGCTCTGTGAATATCCACATCGTGTCTAAAACACACTGCTCAATGACTATCCACGATAGTGTCTACAACACACTGCTCTGTGACTATCCACACTTGTGTCTAAAACACACTGCTCTGTGA
>JAIPMN010045123.1:1597-20872 GCA_020650975.1 Apostichopus californicus | reverse complement strand
ATGACAAGTTAAACCTTACTTGTGTTTTTTCACACCACTTAAAGAACCTTAAAAGTTTGCCAAATGTGGTGTTAGTTCTGTTTATTACCTTGGCTAAAGCCTTAACTTTAAGGAGTTGGGGGGGGGGGGCAGGCAATGGGGGAATAGACTATTATGACAAGTTTAACTTTACCTGTGTTTTTTTCACACCACTTAAAGAACCTTAAAAGTTTGCCAAATGTGGTGTAAGTTCTGTTCATCACCTTTGCTCAAGCCTTACCTTTTATGGGAGGAGGGGGGGGGGGGTGAGAGACAATGGGGGAAATAGATTCTTATGACAAGTTTTACTTACCTGTTTGTTTCACACCACTTTATAAAGGACCTTTAAAAGGTTGTCAGGTGTGGTGTAAGTTCTGTTCATGAACTTTACATTTTAGAGGTGATTAGTCATGTTTCTTGGAATAAATGTTTCATTTAAATTGGGTATAAGTTAGAATTTGTTCCTTAACAAGGTTCTTCCAAATCAAGCCAGTAAAAAACGGTCCATTTCATCTTCTAATTAGAGTAAAGAATTTCTAGTCTTCCAGTCTTATTCCACCTCCCTGTAAGAATGATTTGTTTTTTTCTCGTTAGTCTTCCACATAGCTTGATCACAGACAGATAAAGTTTGATTAAAAAAGAATCTTCTTCTTGAAAAATTATTTCCAATGTGTATCCTCTGTATCAGCTCATCTACAAAAAGTTAAGTTTTTTTCAAGTTTACATTTGAAACCTTACGTTGGATACAAAAATGTTCACGTCAAAAGTGTTCAATGTCTACAATCTCACATAGCAGGAAAAATGTTGGAAATAACAATCATAAACCAATGGGACTATAGGTAACATCAGAGACGTTGAGAGCTAGGCTGGGCCCTGGTGACATAATTGTCGCCAAGTTCCTTTTTTATGAAAACTTTAAATACACTATTCTTCATGTCATATATTCCAAAGCTCCTAAATTGACCCCTGGGGCTATGGCCTTTGATCCCCCCTCCCATCTTGTCAGTCCTAGTTAGTATTGCCTCTTTATTTCATCGAGCCAGTCATATACTCTTTAGCAATGTATCCAAATACCTACTCACTACTTTAAGTAGTGGCAGTAAGAAACAGTAGTGACAGTAAGAGAAAGGAAACAAATCGATCATATTTTCAGAGCATTCTGTGGTATTTTTGTGATGTATTTTTTGAAGTTTTTTTGTCTTATCAAAGTAAATTTTCCCAAACATGTTGATTTTCAATAGTTAGGTCAGTTGGATGCTTATATGAAGCGGAGTTCCCTCCAATGTTACATTTATCGTTGTTTCGATTACCCGACTTCAAAACATGTATAGAATACGGAAAACTTTCACTATGCTTTCCGGCTTTCTTACCATTTTAATGAAATATTGTTCTTATAGTTCTCAAAGAATTTGTTAGTGGTGCAATTACATATTTCCTGTATTCAGGTCATTTCCTTGAGACCTTGACTATTCATGAAATTTTTCATTCTGTTATTTCAACATTTTATTTTCCCCTTACACAGCACAATTATGTTTTCATATGGTTTCAGTTTTCTTAGTAGTGTTTTTTTTCTGGAGCTATTGCATTTGATGATAGGCATAGCGGGTGATTTTTGTTCGTTGTTTTAATAGGCAGTGTGTTTTGCAGTTCCATGAGGTGCTACATCCAGGCCCTTATACCCAAGGATTGGAAGCCAGATACTTTTCATCCATTATTTTTTATCTCTTTCTAATTTCTATTTAGTCTTTTGTTAGATTTATTTTCTTGTAGCCAAATATATAGCTGTTGGTATTCTTTGCTCTCATAGTCATTTTGTATTCTCATAGAACCTTGTACTATTCATTTCATATTCTTTAGCTTTGTTTGGTGGTAGTTCTTCACATACTATGAGGTATACCTCTCATTTAGCAAGAGGCATACCTCTCTTTAGTAAGAGGCATACCTCTCACCCAGCAAGAGGTATACCTCTCATTTAGCAAGAGGCATATCTCTCATTAGTAAGAGGCATACCTCTCATTTAGCAAGAGGTATTCCTCTCACCTTTCAAGAGGTTTACCTTTCCCATAGCAAGAGGTATACCTCTCATTTAGCAAGATGCATACCTCTCATTATGTAAGAGGTATACTTCTCACCTAGCGAGAGGCATACCTCTCATTAGTAAGAGGCATACCTCATTAGGTAAGAGGTATACCTCTCACCTAGCAAGAGGTGTTCCTCTCACCTACCAAGAGGTATACCATAACCATAGCAAGAGGTATACCTCTCATTTAGCAAGAGGCATATCTCTCATTAGTAAGAGGCATACCTCTCATTTAGCAAGAGGTATTCTTCTCACCTTTCAAGAGGTTTACCTTTCCCATAGCAAGAGGTATACCTCTCATTTAGCAAGAGGCATACCTCTCATTAGTAAGAGGCATACCTCTCATTTAGCGAGAGGTATACCTCTCACCTAGAATGTATACCCATGTGTAGATTTAACGTCGCTTTTCGCTCTCAGTTTGATTTATTTTAATTGTTGTGAGACGTTCACTTGGTGTTAATATTTCATTAAACATGTTCATATTTGTGATAAAAGTTAGAATTTGAATCTTTTATATTGTTGCTCCACCATCTTGAGTTATTCAGTTGTAAATTTTTGTATCAGTTCGATTGTCATAGGCACCTTTTTATTTATGTGTGCACATTTTTAAAAAATCTTTATATTTTACCCAGACAAAAATATAATGCAAAAGTTAGTTAAATTGTAAAACATTTAAAACTTGATGTGAATATCTTTGTGAAATCATCATACTTGATTGACTCCTAAAATTATTACCAACTACCCAGTAAACATTACAAAAGGTCGCTGGAATGACCTTGTAAATCAAAATTAATTGAAATAGATCTGAACCGAAATTTTTAAATTAAGTGCTAACTTTTGTTTTTTAATATGCAGCCATCTTCACCTTAGTTATTCTTGAATTTTTGGTGCACAAAGTTATCCCTCTTCTTATCACTTTTTCCATTTTTTATTTGAGTTTTTTTTTCATTACAGGCAGACATTTCACCTTGGTTGAAACACATTTTGTTAGGTTTTTGTATATGTTTTATGTTTAAGTTTTTTTTACATACCATTTTATCTTACCTGTCAACACAACAATTGCACTATGTAAAACTCTTTTCATTAAAAGTATCAAACCCCATCAAACTAAACAAAAGTTGTTGATGCATATAAAGAGCTGCTTGGGAGCACTTTGGTATTTAATTTTGTAGGCTAGAATGTATGGGGAGGATATGGGGGTGGGGTGGGGGGATGGGAAAGTAGGAAGAAAGGTTGGGAGGGGATGGGCATGAAATTAGGAATTAAGTGTAAATTTAAGTGCATGACTTTTCCAAATTGGACTATTGCATGAAGCTATGTTGTCCTTGTCAAAATAGCCCAGCTGAATTTGTGTTATGAATGTCAAAATTGCCAAGTTTCCAGGTTACCCTGAAGGGGAAATGGCTTAGGGCTTAGGTACAACTATTTGGTAGTAAGTGACCAGTTTTTTACTTTGAACGGGTTAATGAAACTATCGTGTTACTTTGAGACAGTTGAATCAGGGAGTTGTTCCATAACAACTGCCTGGTTGAATGCTTCAGTGCATATAATTATTTTCCCCTGTATTAAATATTAAAATGGTTGTTTTCTCCATGATGTGTCCAGAATAATGCTACAAGTTCACAACTGTCAGAATTCTGTTGATTTTTGCTTGTCACTCGTGACCTTAAACATATCTGGCCGAAAGTTGCGGTATATTTTTGCATATATATATATTGTAAACAAATTGAGGCGTATCATCACCGAAGCAATAAAAGTAATGTAACCATAAACATGATTTAACTTGCAATGAGTAAAACTCAATTTTGTCAGCATGCATATTTTAAACACTGGGATTTTGCTAATGATCACTGTGGTGATTACTGTCATGTATTTCTATATACTTTTGCATGTAATGTCATGTAAATATATATCTACTTGTATGATATCATATAGTTTTCCATGATTGTGTGAAAGGGATTTGTAATTAATAACTGTACAGTGTTTATATTTTTGCAAGATTTATCTAAAGAGCCTGCTGCTGTTTTGTAGATATTTTTAAATTTTTTTGGAAATGCTAGGATGATTCCTATTTGAGTTTTTTTTTTAAAGTTTTAAACAGTTTGAGAAGAAAAACATGGAAAATTTAGAAAATAAAACTTTTGACTTTTTGTTTTCTTCATTGTCTGGTGCATTTGTTGATTTTATTACCTTATAACTTATATTATAATAATATAATAATAACAACAAAACTAATAATAATAATAATATGAGAATTCCATTCTATCAGAAGGGTTTCCACCGTCCTCTTCTCACAGAATTTGGTGATACTTACCTCTAAATTCTCAACATTTACAAAATGTGTATCAAGTAAATCCGGAGTTGGTTTCTTCCCCTTTTTTATTGAGGGGGTGGGGTGGAGCCTTGAGGTTGGGGAGATGGGAATGAGAGAAGGGGGTTAGCTTTCTGGGAAGGAAAGTCAAATAATGGCCATTCATGTTGAAACTAACCGCTGAACCATCTTCCTGTCTCGACACTTCTGGATACCAGGGCGTAATTTATTGGAAGAGAACAATAAACCCAACCTCAATTATTGATCAATGTGACAACTATTAAAGCAAACTCTTTATTTCCATTTGGGAGATATCACTGTTTGTAATGTTCATTCACACAAAGGCTGAAGACTTGATCATTAGACGTTTCTTTTTTCGCGAGTCTTCACACCCTTTAAGAGATATACTACATGAACTGAAAGCACTAGTATAGCACCAATTTCTGATGGTAAAATCGTTGCTAAAATAAAAATGTAGTATATCTCTTAAAGGGTGTGAAGACTCCCGCACAAAGAAACGACTCATGCCGGTGATCTGACCTAGTTTTGACTGAGGTGTACAATAAGTGTTAGACACCACCATCGATCCCAGAAAATACACACACAGCTTGCTACCGTCGGTAATTAGACACTATAGTGTACAGTCACTACATGCAGCTACGGTCAATACCCATAACACAGTGTACATTGCAGCGATGGACATCTCAGGTCCAGATAAAAGATAACAAGGTATCACGTTTCATTACTGTCTGCATTTTGTAGCAATAAGAAAAAAATTCACTTGCAAGTAACGGAAAGTTAACTTTTTCACAGGGCAGCACATGGTTTGGGGCGAGTCTTCAATGCCTTTAATGGCCCTAACAATTTCAGAGAAATAGTAGCTGAAAATGGTTAAATTCCGCCAAAAGAACATTGATTTCATGCATGTCATGTTGTTCAGTCCGACTCTGGGCCAGGGGCGTTGCCAGGAATTTGCCAAGGAAGGGGAAAACCTGTAGGCAAACTATCAGAGCCGTAGATTCTGCCTTGAAAACTATCTAAGCATAGCGCTACCATGAGTTGGCGCTACGCATTCAAACAATTTTGGGCTGAAAATGCCTCCCAGATCGCTGGAAATGGCACTTCCCAGGCCTTGTAAGTTGCATCCAAGCTTGAAATTACTAGCGATATCAAAAAAAATATGCTCAAGGGGGGGGATCGTCCCCTTCGCCCCCCCCCCCTTGGCTACGCGCCTGCTCTGGGCCTGCGGTTTGGCAAAAACATTTTTCTTCCACGTTTCACTCCGTAATGTTCATCTAAAAGAGCCCCCCCCCCCCTCTTCCCTTCCACAATTGCATAGACTTTCGAACCAGCACAATTCCCACACATATACAGATTCAATTGTCATAACTTAGCAGCAAATTCGTATTTGATGTGTTTCTCTTTGGCCGGTTGTCTCAATAAAAAACTGGCAACCCTGCACAGGGTAACACGTGACTAAAAATGGCAGCCTCCTTGTTAAGATTCAGGAGTGACCACTAGAGCCAAATTTCAAGAAAGTGAAAGAAGTGAAGCAGGGTAAATATTCCTTTCAATGTAGAATAAATTAAATGTTAATAAGATAAATCGCGCGAAATTTTGCTTTAATGTCACTAATTATGATCATTTGTGGGTTAGTTTCGTGAAAATGTATTTCTTGGACCGTACTTCTACTAAGTACTAGAGTACTATTCACTAGCCTAAGTTACGTTAACGTTGATTATAACATTAGAAATGTGATTGTGCACAACACAACTATAACAACCACTCAGCTTTACTTCCAGTTCCATTTGTGTACTCTAACATCTAAGCAACAAAAACCCAGATTTTGTTTGAAAACATATAAAAAGATGTTCTCCTGATGCTTTTTAGCCTGTGTCCTGATGGTGAACACTCAGGCGGATTGATATTTATAGACACTATATGGGGTGGTCCTATAACACCATAAGTGACTGCACATCAGACAGGCAGCGTAGCTGCTGTTTGTAATTGTAAACACTTTTCCAATGCAATTTGAATCCACAGAGTCTTGACAAAAATGTTTTAAATTGCTACAGTGAAACAAGAAATGGTAAATTTTGCATTTTCAGGCATTTCCATGAACTATTTCAATCATTGACTTGAAATATACTGTGAATTTCAACACATGTATGAAGTTGGAGAATTCATTTGCATTCTGACTGAATTTGATCAAACAATCTATAAACTCAAGCAGATGAAGGACAGAACTAAATCACAGAGCAAAATAAGAGATATCTTCGTGACAGCTGCCTTTCAAATATACCTTTATGCCCTCAGCATCTTTTCAGTTGGTCGTCTGACCTCGTGATCGTCGTCAAATCTCCACAGAACTTGCATGTTATTACATTTGCATTACTGTGTGTTTACAAAAAACACAACTATCGTACTCTTTAAACTATTTAACTCCCATAGAAGATCGTAGACAAAGGTCAATGATTTTCTACAATTTTCTATGAATTTCTACAATTTTCTACCAATTGTCTATGATGGTGGTTTTATACGTTACTGTAGGTAGACATCAACAGAATTGTTCTTTCTTCATGAAATATAATTTCTTATTTTCAGTCGAGGCATCCATGATTCAATTTTTTATGATGCATCTGGCATAGTTTCAGTTATATTTGGAGTATAGTACTACAAGGTTCATTGACCATTTGTTTGAAATAGGGAAACCCGGCATGATAATCTTCAAACTGTACGGCGTACACTGCAATGTTCACACTGACACAGATCTGTCAAATTTCTCGGTTTTACCGGGCATCTCCAAGTTTGCGACGCAATCTCATGCTCTCCTGATCTTATATGCTCACCTCATGGCAATGCAAACTTCATTTCCTATTGTGGGAAATGATTGAATAAATTTGTGCTTTTGCCATTGTGTTCTGCATTGCTAACTTTAGTGCGTCAATCACTTTTACGTACTGTAAACCGTATTACATGAAAGGGGTGATGTGTAAAAATCCAAATATGTAACATATTTATGTCCCTTTTTTGGATTTTGCCCACTTCTCCATAATGTTCCCCAATCTCCCGATACTTTGGGAACAGAAAATATTTCTAAATGTTTGAACGTTCTAGTAACTGTGCGCTTCATGTGATCTGTTATGAACCAGAAAGAAATATGTTTGGGAAAAATTTGAGAATGACATTTTGCCTATTTAGAAATGGCAAGCATTTTTTCCAGCAGATTTGAGTCAAATAACATTGCCAAAAGTGAACAGGAGCAATAACAATCTGTGTTGAAATATCTTGGCAAGATGCCAAGAAAGTTCATACATTCAGTATGTATAAATGTTGTCATTGATTCATATACTTCTATTGTGCAGTTTATGAATGGAAAATGCCCTGATTGTGTTTCTTTTGAATTGCCCGCACTTGGGTCGCTAAGAGCTGATTGCCTTCCACTGCACTAAGGTTACATCAGAACAATGCTGTCCATGTACAGTACATACTGTAGGTCAAATAGTTATTGTTAGTGGATTTCTTTGTCATTGCATCCATGGTCGTTCTCAATTCTATGTAGGAAGCGGCCAATATTCGTCCTTCCTGTTGTTTTAAATTCAGTCAATACTACAATGATTAATCAGTCGATATATATGTTCATTCCTTTCCATGTTATGATACACCATAAAAAGAAAGGACTTTGCCCATTAACATGAAATGTCTTTCTCCTTTTCCTTTTCCTTTTCTTTTCTTTCCCTTGTGACTGACATTTCTTACAGATGGTCATGAAATTATTTAATGAATGCAAACGGAAAAAAACAGTACAAATGCTCTGAGCCAGAATGGCTCACCATATAACTGAACCAACGGAACTGTTCCCTCATCTGGAGCACCGAGACCTCCAGGTGGTACATGAGGTCAAGGCTCTCATTCAAGATCATCTCTACTCTGGAGGTAAACATTTCCCAACATGCCTGACATTTTGTATATATATGCATTTAATGGACACTTCTTCACCTCCTTGATAAGATAGCAAAGAAAGTACTTTCAACTTATCGTCATTGACGATACGTACTGTAGTACCTTCAAAGAAATTTGTGAAAATTCTTATGTAGGCTTACTTTCACATCTAGGGTTAACCGTACATTGCGAACAATGCTTTTGCAATGAAACTACATTGTCATGCAAGTTGACTAAATTGTCCTGATTTTCGAAGTCATTTTGGCATCTAAACATATCACTATTTTCGCGATATGCAAGCTAAAATAAATGCATCCCCACCCCAAAATATACAACAACAAAAATGCTAGTCTATAGAAGCAGGGTGAGATAAATTAATGATTTTGCTAAACAAAGTAACCTGGTAAATATAAAATGTTTTAGGAAATTTTATGCTGTGCTTTAACTAAACTCGTATATAAGGTGTATATATGCCACCCTTTGGGTATGTAGCACTCTTTGAAATCCAAATGTTTCTACTTATACTCCTTCCCCAGGATGGGGTTGTCCCACAGGAAATTTGTAGCATTTAAGGCTCTCATTGCACAGTGAGACTCTACTGTGATGCTGTGAAGTTCCCACACATTAAACTTCAATTGTGCATTTGTAATGTCTGTTCTTGTACAGTATTCTCATTTTCTGCTCAATTGCAATTGCATTGATCACTGTTGTTGTGCGATGCATTTCACAAAAATACCACAAAATGTACAAAACAAATTCATATCTTTCTGATACAAAGTACTACTATGGTGCAGCTGGTTTGACCTAAAGATGCAGAAAGTTTAAAAATGTTCAACTTTGCCAACCTCTTTCTACCTTTCCAGCTCGTGACTACTCATTCCAGAATGGCTTGGTGGACTTTTACATCAGGACCAATTCTCAGCATGCAATGGATATACTCTGTAAGGTTCGAGAGCCGTTGGATAAGGTTCGTTCTTTCAATGGCTTCTTTTGGGGCTGACACCGATTATTGGGAAATGCAGTGGTAAAAGGGTTGTTGGAAGTTACTTTGTGAGATTGTTTGGCGGTAGGGGAGAGGATGGGGGAGGAAGGGAGTGGTTATTTTGTAAGGTGCGTGTGGGGTATATTGTGAAGTTTTGAGTTACCTAGTGAAAATTTGGGCTTACCTCAGGAGTTTTTTTGAGTTTTGTGAGGTTACCCACTGTGGGTTGGGGTGGGGTGATCTTGTGAAGTTGAGAGGATTATCTCATGATGTCAGTGGGGTTACCTCACAACGTTGACAGGGTCATCTGGTGTGACTGAAGGGGTGAGGTTGAAGTGGTCAACCTTCTGATTTTGGAAGAGGTTGCCTTTTAAATTGCAGAAGCATTATTTGCTGATACCCAATGTCAAAACTCCTCTCTACAAGCCTACTAATAATGTGGATGTTTTGTCATAGCAAATCTACATTTCTTGAGTCATGTATGAACATGATGGTTTCAAATAGCAATAAATAATGCTCTCAATGAAGCCATATTTAGTGTACTGGGTTACTGCTATACTTTCTAATTAATAAACTTAAAGCTCTGGTTTTTTTTTTTCATCATTGGAAAGTTTTAAGTCTCACATGTTGCTTTAATGATATTCTCCCCCTCCCCCCCCACTTTAATGATATTCTCCCCCTCTCCCCCACCCCCCAAAAAAAGAGAAGACTTTTCAAAGGTTTTGTCCATATTTTTTACAGCCATTGCTTGATAAGCTTAATGACACGATGAAAGCTGGAGCTAAGTTGCAGAGCCTAACACTTCTCAGCCACATTGTGACACGACAGCCCTCCTGGCTTTACAAGATCGTTCAAACCAACCTCTATGCCTCGCTCATTCAATGCCTGAAGGTAAAACTTTGTTTCTTGGGGTTTTTTGGGCATTAAAGTGCCCTGTTTTGTTTGGTTGCCAATTTAATCAAAGTTAATAGTCAAATTTTTCCCAAAATGTACTTTTAACTATAAGTAAGTAATGATTCTGTAGATTCTAGTTCAAGTTTGTCACTCAGATACTTTCATTTAATATATCACAACATGCAAAAGAGCAAAATCGAAAGTGTCATATTTTCTCTATTAATTGAAATCTTGAAATGAAACAAGAGTAGTCACACGAATCACATCGTGATGGGACTTCAGTAATGGATGTAGCAGATCAAAGATTATCAAAATCGGTGCAAAACAGCTGTTTTTTAAGTTTAAAAAGTCAACAAGTAAGAGGTTGTGACACCACAACATTTCATTGATTGCGCAAGGGACTAGTGACCGTTGCATCTTATATCCCTTTTGGTCTTTTCTGGCTGCCTGTGTGTATAAAGGTCTTAGGATCCTCTTGTGAGTAAAAGATGGGTCTTGAAAATATCCATTTCCTCTGTTGCTTATTTTTTTATATCTCATTTTGTATGGCCCTTAATTTTGCTATTGGCACTCCTTGTGAAACTGCAGTTTGTTAAATGTGAAAGAGCAATAACAGACCTAGTAATAACAAGGTGGTCAGTGCTCAAGGTTGCACAAGTGATTTTTATGTTTTCATCTAGCCTAACATGCCTGTTAGACTTTATATTAAGGTGACTAGCTTTTGGTTTCGATGATAATCGTAACCTTTGCTTTTATGATGGCGTGCTTGTGTGTGTATGTGTGTGTGCATTTGTGACTCCCAGCTTGTAAACACGATATCTGAAGAAGAGAAGGTCAAACCAATTTCATACCACATCGAGTACAAGAAGGTTGTTGTTTTGTGAAAATCAAAGGTCATTTGGGGTCACCAGGGATCAAATAGTGAAACCTTGTAAACATGATATCTCAAGAAGATAAGCTTGGACAGATTTCATATGTAATGTGTATATAAACCACATCAATTACAACAAGCATATTGTTTTTTGTTGGAGGTCAAAGGTCATTTGGGGTCACCAGGGTCCAAATTGTATAAACCTTGTAAACACGATATCTTTTTAAAGGAGGGATGCTTGGGCAGACCTCATATTTGATGTGTAGAAGTACCACATTGAGTACAAGAAGCCTATTGTTTTTGTTTTAAAGTCACAGGTCATTTTGGGTCACCAGGGGTCAAATTGTTAATACCTTGTAAACATGATATCTCAATATTGGAAGCTTCGGCAGATCTCATACTTAGTATGAAGGTGTATCACATTAAGTACAAGAAGCCTATAGTTTTGTTGTGGAAGTCAAAGGTCATTTGGGGTCTCTAGGGGTCAAATTGTGATTATCAAGTATGTTATACACCCTCACTATACATTACGTCAGATTCATGAAGAAAACTGCTCATGTTACATCATCGAAACCACATTTCATATTTGAATTCTGGTTATATTTGTTCAAATGTGCATATAAAACATATATGCATATATCATGTTGTTAAACCCAACTGAAATAATATTACTGACAACAAGTGCAGCTGATTTTCTTTTTTATGTTTGTAATGCTTGGTTTTAATTTGACTCTCGACACATCTTTCTCTGCATCAAAATGGATGCCAAGAGTAAGTAACTTCCACCTTAGATTCATTGAACTTATATTACATGTGGTTCTCTCCTGCTGCAGACATCCTGCGATTGTTCCGTCATCATGTGCGGTCTGCTCACCATCACTACCTTATTACCCATGATTCCTAGCCTCATAGGACCGTCACTGCACGATATCTTTGAAATCTTCTCACGGTTCGTGGATTGGAACATTCAAAGACCTGGTGAGTGTTAAACAGGACTACAGGGATTTAAAAAAAGCTGTAGATTTCGACCCATGGCATTCTTTACCGTTCCGTAGAAAAAATACGATTTCAATTGTGATTTGTGGAATTTCTTTTCCTGCCCTTGAAGTTAAAGCCTAAAAAGTTTTAGTTTTGGAGTACTTCAGGTTGTTGCCTGTGACTGGTTGCAAGTATTGCATAATTTTTTAGGCAATATTGACTCATCCATGGGTGATCTAGTGGTTTTTTCTTGGTTCTTTCAAATTAGCTCTTCAAAGTTTGTCATCAATGAAGCTGAAACAGAGCAAACGGGACGGTGTCTGCTGGCAGGTATAGCCAAACCTAGCTCCTCCTTCTAAGCTAAGCTTCGGTCCCTCCTAGTGAAATGATCCCCCGTTATTATAAATAGAAGATCCCAAGAAAACTGTTTATAACAGACAGTAAAAATCATCCGAATGAGCTGAAATTCAAAATTTTGTTTTGAATATAATTCCTACCGACAGTTTGAAGAATGTGACATTGTGTTTGATAATGAATGACTAATGATATACTTACTACTCACTCCCTTTCATCGTGCATTTCTTTTACATTCGGTTGCTAGGCAACGTTCCAGAAGTCTACCATCTCCACATACAGACGGCCGTCTACGCCCTCTTTCACCGTCTCTACGGAATGTTTCCGTGGAACTTTCTTCAATTCCTTCGTGACAGCTACGCAAAAAGACAACAGGATGTCAACGAGACCATCATGGTTGGTATAACTTTGTAGTACACCCTGTCGTCGTCAAAATTTGAAATGGTCGCAGCGTTACGGGTTTATGTTCCTCTAATGTCAGATATTAATTCTTAATGTCAACTCATACATTGTTACATATAACCTCCGACCATCTCTCTATTCTCTCTCTATTGTTAGACACTGCCGAGGGCAATTTCTCATTTCAGCCCTGTTGTGAAATGTTTCCTCTGTTATCGTTGTTTCGTTGCTTTATTTTTTCCATTTTGTATCGTTCTGTTGTCGAAGGTCACCCGTCGTCATCTTTCACTTATGAACTGCTCTCTGCGATTATCTCTCCACTAGTTTAGAAATTACATCTAATTGTCTCTCTATTGTTTTAATATTTCCTCTAAATGACTCGCCATTGTGAAGCGTTAACTCATGCTGTTCAAGAAGGGATTGTAACCATGTTTGACGTGTCTTAAACTTTCGAAAATGTATAAGAAATAGACTTCTTGGATCTCGAGAGGAGAAGAGGGGCTGGGGGTAAGGAATTTAGATGGGGGGGGGGATTGGGAGTTAAGGTCCATAAATCTGTTGTGTAAGTTATAGTAAGATCTCTTGTATTTTTGTTCCTTTTGCCGTTGCTTTTGAAGTTATCCAGGAATTGGCTTCAGAATAAGTCTTCTTGAAATATCACAAATTTATTCATGATACAAAATCTTGTACTGTTCATCTGAAGACTTTGATTATCATGTATTAAGTATAAATTTAGGCATAGAACTATGATCCTTTACCTAGTTTTCTACTTTGCCATTTTCACAGCCAATGTTGGTACGTGTGAGACTGCATCCGCAGTTGATCTTGGGGTCAGGGAAGATTGAAACAGAGGCAGCCAGGTATGTCAAACTGTGATTTGATTCTCGGAAATGTAATAAACATAAGTTTTTACGGCGATTAGATTTCACCTGCAGAAATGACAGAGGGCCTCGTACAAGTGATTGTGGCATCATAGGTGTTGAACGCAGCAGAGAAACATTTTCAATCGATTCTGGTCAACTTTTTTTGTGGCTATCCGATCCTAAAACTGCCCAACAACTAACTGTCTCTATCTTGACTTGGTCAAGTTTGATCGGTTTGCAAGATGCACAGTTTAGTAGTATTCAGTTCCTACTTTTACATGTCATGTATACTGCAATGAAAATTGTTTGATCCCTGAAATGTGAAGGATTGTTGAGGATTGAGTTAAATTTGATTAAGTTTTCACAGTTGAACAGTTGTAAGCCAGTTGCTTAGTTTCATCAGTTGCAATGGTAAGGTATTTAGGAATGCTATTGTTATTGCTAAATATGTCAAGAGATAAACTAACTATGTGAATTGATATCTTGCCCTCCTAATCGAAAATATGGTTGATATTCAATGTAACCTATTTTTGACTGGCTGAACCTTCAACTACTCCAGGAAGTTGGATCACAGTGTGGGGTGGGGTGGGGTTTTATGATATCATCTTGGCAAATCCCTTCCCAAAAATGGTTCTTTGGCTAGTATGATGTGTTTGGATTGATTTATCTTTGAAACCTGATCATTTGGAATGTTTACTTAGCTCCTCTCAAAGTTCTCTGTACTTAAAATTTCATCAAAATGTATGTTATTTTAGAAATATATAGTTAGTGGATAAATGGTTGATCAATTATATAGAAAAGCAAAGACAATTTCAGCTGAAGTGCCCTGATGACATCATTCTTCCTGCTGTTGCCAGATACATAAATTACAAAAATATCACAAAATTTGAATAATTTATGTCTTTGCAATACAAAATGGCAAGAGGATGTGGTTCTCGTCTAGAGATTCAGAAAATTTCCAGCAATTTTTTGCTATAAAGCAATCAACTTTAGCCTCCAGAAAATTCTTGTAAGTATGGTAGTCTTATCGTTATGTTCACCGAACATCTGTACATTAATGATATCACATGATTATATCTATTTGTATTCTATGTACCTAATTGTACGTCAATTTACGTTCAAATCTGAGAACGTTCCCGCCCTCTATCGGGGACATACGTTAATGACCATGTTACACAACCTTACTTTGAGTACTAATTGACAGGTTTTGCTGATTTAAGGTGCAAATCTGTAACGTGGCTAGACGTTAATAGACAAAGATTTCAATGTGGTTTAGTCAAAAACTAAAGTCGCATGTTTTTACCAATCATACTTATAAAATATAGAATCACTTAAGAAATGCTCATGTAACGCTTAAATAATTACTTACATATTCCTTGATTCTATGAGAAAGGCTCTGAAAGTTTTCTTGTCTATTGTTTCCTCGGTGACAGATGGCGGAAGATGGAGGTACATGACATCTTAACGGAATGTTCTCGTATTTCCCTGGACTCGGCCGAATCGACCCGAGATGAGTGGTCACTCTACAATGTATCCGCTGCGGGGTCAGAGTCTGGTAGAGCTAGCTCCAGCTTGTCTTCAGTGCTCAACCAAGCTAGGAGAACGTCCTCTCCCCTGGACTCGTCCCGTGAGTTTTAGTTCTTAAAGCCCCGTTACGTTATCTGTTTATAAACAAACGTAAATTGCACCCACTTCAAAATTGCTTTTAACAGCTTGTAACAGACTCACGGGTGTTTAAAGACAAACCTGTGTCCATGTTGACTCTTAATAAACAAACCTTTATTAAATTTATTAATTTTTTCTCTCCAAAAGTAGCTGTATTCCTGTCAAAAAGAAGTCTTTTATAATAAACTCATAATAATAATAAAAATATAAATTTGTCAAGTTGCTATACAAGTCTAAGATACATATAGTAGCTTTGTAAACAGGAACCATAGTATTTAATAAGAACCAAAGTTCAGAACCTTGAAAACTGCTACACAAAATTTAGTTCCTGGTCTGGGTTTGGAGGGGGGGGGTGGGGTGGGGAAAGGATATATTTTTTTAATTTCATGTCAAACCTCAGAGTATTTCAAGAACACTTTCTGTTCTTTGTTCCTACCCTGGACTGATTGTTAGCTGGTGGAGAAAATGAATATAAAATTGGAATGAATTGAAATCCCTAACTCGTCTTTACTTTCCAGATCAGCGGCAGAAACAGGTATCCCAGCAGAGACCACCTCCTCGAGCAGCACCAGCAGCAGGAGCAGCAGGGTCAGAGAGCTTGGTCGGTCTGGTGGACTCATCCGCCATGATATGGAGCCCGTCTGTATTCTGTGGTCTCAGCACTCCTGCCAGCTCCAGACCGGGATCACCTGGAAGTCTCCTGGACTCCAGCTTCAACTCTTCCCTTCAACTGATGTCTGCCACCACCACCCCTACCCCGCTCAACACACCCCGAGACTCCCCCAGACTCGCAAACCTGACGGACGACGTCAAAGCCGCAGGCTACGGCGGTACGGATGGCGCCTCTCTCGGCCCGGTAGGGAAGAGCAGCTCTGCTGTGAGGCTCAAGGGTAAAGTGCCATCGAACTTGCGGAATTTGCCCCTGGCTCACAGGACCGTGTCGGCACCGTCCACCCCGGGGTATGCCGAGAAGAGGAGCGTCCCGTCGTCACCCACCAGGAAGCACAGCGTCGCAGGCGTGGCCAAATGCTTCAATTTTGAAGACGAGACCGGCAGAGGTGTCAGGTCACCTGCCGGTAGCGCGCAACGTTCGCGGGAACCGTCCGGGGACAGCTCCGAGGGTCAGAGGTCAGCTGGAAGAGAAAACCGGGAGGGCTCCATGGTGTCCGTGAAAGATCTGCTGCACGTCATCAACGGGTTGCCTGGAAATATTTTAACCACTAATAGAGAAGGTAAATTATAAAAATGCATAGCCGAAAAGCACTTCCATACATCTGTGTATATTAGTAATTTGCATTGTTGTTTTTAGATCGTGCGCCTACATCATTTGTAGGGAAAATTCTGATGCATTTCTTACATTGACATCTGCACTCAGACCTCCGACTTTTTATTTACTTCAAGATGCCATATAATGCCATATTTGCAAAATTGGAAAATGTGCATAAAAGTGGATAATGTGATGTATGAATTGATAATGAAATCCAATATTTCAACAACAAAAAAATTTAAAAAAATAGTATCACAGAGGGTAAATAAACACATCGCTCTAACTTCCATTTTATATCTCCTTCCCTTGCTGAGACATGGAAAAAAAGTTGAAATTTATTAAATATATTCAGATAAGTACATTGTGCAAATAATGTGTGATGTCATACATGGATGGACAATACCATTCTTAAGCCTTTGTTTTTCAATTATTCAATTATAATCTAGGATGCTTTGCAGCTTTTTATTATGTTGTGATCCTAGCTCCGCAGGTATGAAAATAAAAGACCAGATATAATAATGAATTCATGCTAGTTTTGAAGATGATGCCATCTGAACACACAACTCTCTCTATATATTATACTTGCGACAGATGACTTGGAAGTCAGCGACGAGTTATCTGCGATAACCGACACCTCCACGAAGTTACGAGATCTCGAGCGGCAAGAGAAAGGTCTGTTGAGCTGTCACAGGAGAACCCCAGAAGAGGACCCACCACCTTCACCCCCCTTGCCATTCGACGTTGACTTTATGCTTTCGGATATACCTTGTGAAACATTGAAAGCGAAATTACAGAGAAGGAAAGACCAGCTGTTATCAGAGACAGTGAGCTCCTCCGAGTGTTTGGAGGATGACATCACCGTCAAACTACAGAGTTACTGCAGACAGTTGTTGCGTGATACGCAGACTGCAGATTCCAACGACAACGACAACGACAAGTCCACGCCGATACCCGTCCCTCAGTCGCAGAAGAAGACCCACTGCGAAGTCTGCAGCAGTTCGGGGAAATCCATCGAGGTGACCCAGGTCACGGGTGGCAACACACCCTTGAGTAACACTCTGGAGGGCGGGTTCACGCCGATAAGGGATCAACCGATGGACCACTTTAAGCCCACCCACGAGTCGGCCCACGATCCCGGTAACGCCGTCTCTGGATCGCACGTGGTAGCCGACGGGGCACCCGCCGTCAATCTCTTCCCGTTTGCGCCGACGCAGTCGTGGCCTCTCCTGAAGGACGGAGCCGGGTTGGAGGGTAGTTTGGACTTGTCTCTGTCGTTCATGAACACTCAGTCCACTAGTAGGGGTAGTTCTGTCATGGGAGGTCAGAGTTCATCGCTGGCCACTTTCTCTCCCCACGAGTTACTGGATCGTCACATTCAACTAGGCGATACTGTCCACACGAAGGAGCTCAGCATGTGAGTTACCATAAAAAATCTTTTCCTCCCCTCTCACCTTCCCCTTCCCCCTTTAACCGAACCAGCAGTCATCCCATAATCAGATTCTGGTGGCGACTGGTAGTCTAGATCTTGATAGGTGATCAGATGCACTTCAATGGAATCAGGTGAACATGTTATTGTGAATATTAAATGTCTGAAACTCCAACCATGCTCAGGTACGATAATATTATACTTTATTCAGTCAACCTTCCGGATCTTATTTTTTGTCTCGTTTTTTGGGTAACCTGTTCTTATTTTATTTTTTACCCTGCAGGTTACCTCTAACAAGTCAAACTTCGATCAACTGGACTCATTTTGGGGGTATGTCATTTCATATTACTGTGTTTAGTATGGTACAAACACTATTAGACTAGCCTCTTAAGCAGCTTTCCGAGTTTGGCCTCTAAATTCGGGAAAACTTCTGGGCCCACATAGGCTACATAATATTTTTAATAATAGGAACGCAATTTCATTTGATTTGTTAAATAGTCCTGAAAGTGTTACTTGTCCAGACAAGTTCTTTCACAATCAGATACAAAATAAAAGGGAAAAGCAAGATATTTACAAGATTTTAACAAAGTTTGCAATATTCAGTCAATATATTGAATTTTTAAGACATCCTCGTAGAATTTATCCACCAGATGAATTGATGAGATGATTTGAGATGATTTTAGGAATAAATCATCTCTTTTTCTCATATTAGAAATAATACTAATTAAGTAATAAATTGCCTATATTTAGAATGTATATACCAATGTATATAAAATATGATAAATTAATATTATATATATGTATATGTATATACATCTATATATATTAAGATATATATATATATATATTTATATATATATTATATATAGAATAATTTATAATATTGTTACATAAATTACCTGTTTTTTGCTCTTTTGTATTGATTTATTATCGGGTGGAGGTTTATTGCTCGGATATCTATCTTCTTTACTTTTGTTGACATTCAGGCGCTGCTCCAGCAGACGAAGTGAATATCCTTAAGAATCAAGTCATCTTCCTCCACAATCAAGTTCTCTACGAACGACACAAAAGAGACGTCCACACGGAGAGGAACAGAAGACTCCTTGGCAAGACACACAAGGTACTCTTTACTCTGAGTATGAGAGGAGGGTTACAGATTGGGAATTCCAACATATTAAATGACTATTAAAGCAGTAGAACAGGGTAGAGGGGGGGGGGGGGTGGG
>JAIPMN010045116.1:0-12395 GCA_020650975.1 Apostichopus californicus | reverse complement strand
TCACATCGCGTTGATGGTTCGACGTGTTTGGTTTTAATTTTGATTTGGTTTGATTTTTTAGGGGGGACGTCCCCCCCACTCAAAAATTAGGGGGGGACGTGTCCCCCCCAACCCCCCCGCTTCCGCCGCCTATGCTCATTACAAAAGTTCAGTCAACGTATACCTACTAAAAAACTGTGGATACCAAATTTTGGGATCCAACTCCCTCAAATAATTTTAACTTTCCTTTTCCCTCCAATGCACCAACAGTACCTGCCTTCAATGATTCTGCTTGTCCAGAAGTAGGAAGTGTAAACTGACAAACAGCTAAAACTACTATTTACAATTATGTGGTAGACTCTCTCTGGTTCATACTACATTTCCCTCTATACCAGATTTGCAGAATCTTTCTACTAGAATCTCTCCCACCAAAATCTGTGTTTGGCAGCTAGGTTCGCCTCCATTTGATCAACATCCCTCCCATAGCCTGACTTGCACCCAGGACATGTTATTGGCCACCAAAATAATGGTTGGGTCGTCTGAACCGGGAAATATATTTCATTGCTTTAAAAGATTTGCTACTTAATCAATAAAGATGAGGAAGACCTGCTCTTCCAGGGTTTATTAATTACAGGTGTCTTGTCAAGTTATGTATTCCGTAACATTAAACAGGATGGCTCATCTAACAACCTAGAATAATGATTACGTTTAAAAAAACAATTCTCAAAATAGATATCGCCAGACTATCGATGTCGTTCAATAAAAGGCAAAAGTAACCACAAAACGAAAACGTTTAGTGGTTATGATGACTTAACATATTCATAGTGTGGTAAACCATACATGTTAATATTCATGAACTTGTGCACACCAAAATGAAGGGGATTATGTGGCAACATATAAAGAAAGGTATCAGGAATCAGTTATCATGATGACAAAGCATCGACCATTTAATTCACTGGTAAGGATTTTAAAATATAGAATATTTATTCCAATTCCTACTGCAACTCCCTTTAAGATTTGTTATTATAGATTGAGGGCAGCTACTGACTACTGAGATTGTTTAAATGCAGTGGGAAATATTCTGACAAGCTACAAGTCATCTGGTATAAATCACAAAACAAATTGCCAATTGAAGGCCAATTGAGATAACCTTTTGACCCCTTAAAGCTCAGCTGGAGAAACTGGATAAGGGCCACTTGAGAGCCAATGACTTGATATTGGCAACACAAATTATTTAACAAAATGCAATAATCCTTTGGACAATATATGGAAGCCTAGACTGACCATTGAGTTACATACAGTATGTGCACACCTACTGAAGAGCTAGGCCTCTTCAATAATTGGTATTCTAAGTTGCAATAAATACAAAATAAGATAAACCTTGGATAGCCACTGATGTGAAGTGAAAGTCATAAGCAAATCAGCTCGACCTACATGCATATGTGGCTGCTTACAGTAGCTCTGTTAAATAACTGATTTCCAGGAACATTAAATTATCATTAAGTTTAGCACCAAAAATACACAATACAGTATTGTGTAATTAATACTATATCAGCAAGGTAGGTTAGTATGATGTAGGCAGACGCTACTGGCTGACAAACACTATCTTTGATTCCTGATATGTAACATAGACAATTTTGTGCACAAGGGATTGGTCTGATCAATTTTAGATGGTTAATAGTTCTCTAAAGTTTACTTAAGGCATATTTCAAGGTTAGCCAATGAACTTCAGCAAAGTGTTCTAGTGGGTATGATATCAAACCAAGGTTTGCATTGTATTTAAGCTCAGTATACCTGGGAAATCACAATCATATTCATAGTGCATATGACCAAGACCCAAGAGTCTGAGTTTTGCAGTAACTCTTATGTTTAACCAACCTGCACCTCTTGAGTTATTTTGCAGGTGCTAGTATTAAATTTGCATCACATGTGCTGTACAGTACATACTGTATTAAAGCACATAGAGGCTAATACAGTCAATATGATGTTCATTTGTATGTGTATATTTGTGAACAGCATGTATGTTCACACTTATCTCAAGTGGCTAACTAGGCCTGAACTTACAGTACATCGAAGGTTATTTCTTGAATCATCATTTTAGCCAGAAGATTTTTTAAGCACTTGCATTGTTTAGCAAGTGGCTAAAATTGCAACATTCTAGTCCAATCAAGTATATGTGTGCATGTTCAACAAATCCACAGGCTACATAAACTCAAGAACATAAGTAAATCTACAGTAGTATAATACTCACATTCTTGTTGAGTCACGGTGAAGCTGCAGTTGTTGAACACAGTGTTATGAACTCCTGACACACGTGCAGAATCGCTGATTGATGACTCCTTACAAAATGTAGAAATGCAATGACAGCTATGTGCATATTATGAGCTACTACGTATTAAAAAGCATTAACTATTAAACTGCAATACTATAGGTTGAAGATCTTTGTGAATGTTAGACTTCTCTTAATCAAATACTATCAAGGCAAAATTTGCCGTCATGCCCTTGTTGTTTTGCCGTCAGTGCCCTGCCTATCTTTCAGTGCTGTACATTCGGAGTAGTACACTAAGCTACACTATAGAGTAACCCACATCATGATATTTTGTTTGATCCATCCAAGAAACCTTGCTCTTCGACGATCTTTTCACTTTCACAAAGTCAGTGGGACTTCTCCAATGGCAATGAGTTGACTGTATGCAAGGAAAATCAGTAAATCACACGTAAAATCCCATTGACTTTGTACGGAGATTGTTCACGAACTTCAAGGGGCATTCCCTCCATTTGTAGACATATAGCGTAGACATCTTTTAAAATCTAATATATTACCATTTATCACAGGGAAAGGGTTGAGCTTACAGAGTACGTAATGTACTTTAAAACCATTCATAAACTTGTCTTAAATAGTCATTTCTTAACTAATGAAAATTTTTTGTTGAACATCGATATCATGACTGCCTGGATATGCAGGCAACCCCAAAACAGTCGAATATAGTTCTAGCAGCCGAGGCAGACTACTAGGCCTAACAATAAATATTTGGAAATTCCCTTCTGAACGTAAAATATAAGAGCCCTAAATTACTACAATATACAAAACTTTTTAACAAGTTGTAACCACTTTATGCCGAGTTCCTGCTATTTAAATCCATAAGGTAATGACACAAAACTCCTTAAGAGCTTATATGCAGAAAATCAAATCAAAAATACACCATCACTGTCATTTTGGTAAAAACAACTTTTGCTGACAAAGAATGGAACTGCCAAATTGGTTAGGCTTCACTGTGTCACACACTAAAAACGATACAGTAGGATATTATGAAGTTCTTTAACACATAAACATGAAGAAAACAATGTTTCGTGTCAGAATACCAATACAGTACATCGTGGCATAACACCTCATTACATGCCATCAGTCGTAATTTGCAAAATATACAAAACTTTAAGGAGTTTTGAGAGAGTTTGTCATTCACTGCCATGTTTTTTTGCCATAAAGCTGTACATACAAACTTTTGTTCTGGAAAAAGAACAATGTCTTGTCTGAAACTTGTATTTTTACTGATCCAAAATAAAATGGTCTGGTTAATTAGACATATTTAATGCT
Source organism: Apostichopus californicus (assembly GCA_020650975.1). NCBI lineage: Eukaryota > Metazoa > Echinodermata > Holothuroidea > Aspidochirotida > Stichopodidae > Apostichopus > Apostichopus californicus. Next base: position 8,821 of record JAIPMN010045116.1, on the reverse strand, counting down.
CCTCAATTGACAAAGTGCTGCGTAGACACAAAATCCCATCAGTGCCCTTCCTCAGAGAGTCAGAATCATTTTTGCCGTAATGCCCTACTTATATTGCCCTTCACAATTGGAACCTACCAAATGACATTTTTGCTGTGCCTTATTTTGGGCTTAGTTTAGTAGAAAAAGGAATCGGGAGGGACACTCAAGTCCCCATCAAGGAGTCAAGGACCCTATCGGAGAGAAAAAAACTGAAGAAACAAAATAATCAGACCCGATTACAATGCTTAAAGTGCTTGTCCAGCATTCTTAAACCCATTGACACTACTTGCAAGTACAACTTTCTCAGGCAAACTGTTCCACTCATTCACAACCCTATTATAAAAAAAAGTTATGCCGAATATTAATCCTACAGTGCTTTGTAACTTCTGGAGTTTAAGAAAATGACCTCTGGTACAACTACTATTAGCAAACATGAAAAAGACAATGAAGGATAACTTGTCAAAACCATACACAATCTTGAAAACCTAAATCAAGTCCCCACGTAACCTCCTAAGCTCCAGTTTGTCGAGATTCAGCAGCTGTAACTGCCTATGATAAGGAATACCCTTTAAGGAACTAATCATCCTAGTAGCCCTCCTCTGGACCTTTTCGAGTACTTCCTTATCATTAGCAAAATATGGGTCCAAGCCTGCACAGCATACTCCCAATGAGGCCTAACAAACTGCTTATAAAGCCTAACAACTATGTCCTCTTTCAGAAAACGTTCCTCTTGATCATATCTAAAATCCTATTACCTCTATTAGCAGCTTCAAGACAATGTTTAGAAGATCGCAGAGATAAGTCATTGTAGATACCTAGGTCTCTTTCAACAAAGACCTCCTGTAACTCCTCACCATTAAGATTGTAGGTATACTTTTGGTCACTACTACCAATATGCATCACCTTGCATTTATCGATATTAAAAAGCATTTGCCATCCCTGAGACCAGGAAAAACCTTATCCAAATCCATTTTCAGAAATGTTTTTGGAAGAGACTTCAGAATAGAGGTTTGGTGTCATCTGCAAACTTCTTGGCTGTACACAAAATATCACCGTCAATGTCATTTATATAGGCAACAAATAACAAGGGACCCAAAACTTACCCTTGTGGAACTCCACTAGTAATGTCCTGCCAAAAAGAAGCACAGCCTATAATTACCACCCCCTGTTTCCTATTACCAAGCCAATTCTCAATCCAAGACAGTAAAAGAGTAAAAGACGCTGGTGGGTAACTTTATCAAAAGCCTTCTGGAAATCCAGGAACACAACATCTACAGACTGCTGCTTATTTAGTGAGCTTGTTACATCTTCCATAAACTCAAGAATATGAGACAAGACCTTTTTTGACAAAAGCCATGTTGAGACTCTGATCAAAGACTGACTAGTGAAGTGACTGACCATAGACTTTTAACAATAGACTTCATGACCTTACAAACAACACTAGTGAGACACACAGGTCACAGGCCTGTAATTACAGGGCTTAGACTTATCACCCTTCTTGAAACTTGGGGTAATATAATTAGCACATCTCTAGGTCTGAGAAACAAACCTTCATTCACAAATTTACTAAAAACCGATGAGAGTGGAACCCAGAAACGGTGTGCAAAAGTCTTCAACAAATACCGATGAATTGCATCAGGCCCAACAATTAAACAAAGCAGCTCCTTTAAGACAACCTCATCTGAAAATAAGACCGTGTTCAGTTTAGGACTATCACTGCCCCCCAGAAAATCTGAAAATACTACTCATATCTTCCCTTGTAAAAACCGACACAAAATAGTTGTTCAAAAGATCTGCAAGATTCTGACTATCAGTAACTATATTATCTGCTTGTGGTGCCCTAAGAGAGACAACCACATCTTTTACTTTCTGCTTTGACTTGACATAAGAAAAGAAGGCCTGGGATATCCTTAATATTTAATGCGATGTTAACTTCGAAGTTCAATTTTGCATCAGAGACTAAGCGTTCTACCTTCAGCTGATGAAGTTTGAACTTGGCCAAAAGAGATTCAGAATTAGTCCTCCTTAACAACTTCCACATTCTATGTTTTGCCTAATTGCACATCTAACTTTCTTATTCATCCAGGAAGGCGTACTACTTTTCTTCCACGGAACCTGATTTTCCATATAAAGTTTCAATTGCCTCTGTATCTGACCTCGAAAAATCAGGGACGTTTTCCTTGCTAACAGAATTTACGACCTTGCAAACAACATCAAGAGCTAGTTTATCATGATCACTAGTTCCTAGTTGTCCTAGACACATCAAATCAACAACATTACTTGGATCAGAGCTCAAGACAAGATCCAGGATGTTATCCCCCCCTAGTAGGGAAAGTAACATGCTGATGTAAAAAGCAATCTTGAACAACATCTAGAAATTATTACTGTTCCTACCTCTGGAACCATCTACCCAATTAAAGTCAGCAAATTAAAGTCGCCAATTATAACAACATCACCTTTAGCAGCCCTTAATCCAATTGATTCGAACAGCAAGCGATCGTTATCTTCACCGCTGTTAGGACAACAGTAAACAACACCAATAGTAATAACACTTCTGAATCTCTTGGAGTTGTCTGTGGACAACTCACACCAGACAGAATTGACAAAAGAACCTTCAACTGAGACTTCTCAACACTTACAATGTCATCCCTAACGTACAGTATTCCCCCAAACCAATACCATTATGAATATCCCTCCTGTCATGACGATACACAACATACTTCAGCACTATCAATGTCATCCCTAAACCAAGATTCTGTGATACCAAACACCTCAGGCTTCAGATCCTAACGAAGAACAGCAAATTCAGCAAAATATTTAAGAATACTTCTAGCATTGATAAAGACAATCTTCAGCTTATCCCTGAAACTCTGTACCTTAGCATGGCTCTGATGATGTTAGAACTATATTACTACCACTTTCCTTGCGATCAAAAGGCCATTAAGCACCTCCACTAGAAACATAATCCTTATCAAAGTTTATGCCTGCCCCCATCGCCCCTCAATTACTTTTAAACATAGCTGTTCAACAGAGTAATTCACCATCCTACCAAACAATGAGGCCCCAGTATTAGCTAAGTGCTACCCATCCCTGGCAACCAAATCCCTTCTACTCTGGAAACATGACAACATGTCAACAAATGTGAAGGAGAAGTCAGAACTCAGAACACAGTCTACTCAAGAAACCATTCAAAGTTACCAACTTATGTGACTGAACCTTGCCCTCTAGGCAATCAGACCGCAGATGACAACTTTAGCACGAGTGGATGCTAGGCGACACAACAATTTGTGATACCTGGACCGAACTATATGGGATGACTCCTTCTGAACATTATTGGTACCTACCTGGACCACTGGTAGGTATGTCAAGCCCTGCTAAAATACTTTCAATATTTTAATATGTAAATGTACACAAATTTTGTTATCAAAGTAAAGCTTAAAGTGGGAATTTTCAGATACAATTTTTGTTTATAAACATTTTCAATTAAAGACTTACTTCTCTCTCATCAGAAGAGTTCCCATTTTCTTCTGTGCATTCACCTGCTTCTGTTTTTTTATAATCCATTTCCTGTCAAACAACAAAAATTTTTCCAGCACACAAACTGAGAACTTATCTGCTCAATTGTTGTCAAATTTAAAGGGCAGCAAAGTATAATAACATGAAGTTGTTTGTGAAAATTGAAAATAAAATATGTAACTAATTTCACTTTGTTATATTACAGAAAAATACAAACACCTTACTCACCAAAGGCAAATTCCCAAAGAAAGAGTCTTGTAGAGAAATTTATGTGATTTATTAAGCTATTAAAGATGTTTGGGCACTCTTTCCTAATTTTCCTACAATTTCTCACGATTTTCTTCAAATTAAAAATTATGATATCATGTATGTATACAGTAATTTTGCGAGGCTATGAACACAAATGTTCTTTTAAAGTTTAGTGGTACTGATGATTTGATTCAATAAAATTCTGATCAGATTACACCAGAATGACATAGATTTGTACTGGTAAAGTTTCTTTTTAGGGCTGTCACTTGGTAAGTGAATTAAAAGTTTGCTGTATACATAATACCAGTAAATGGGTAAAATAATCCATGATAATGTTAGGAAACACAAATTTGGTATTTTATCTTTGAGAATACTAATTTGTTTTTCGTGAAGGATGTGTAGATTAATCCTTATATTCAAAGAGTTGTTACAACTACATGGTCAGCAATGCATATATATTACACATTGCTAAATTTTATCTTTCAGCAACGTTTTAGATTGTGGGCATTTTTGTGTGATTATTTGCCTCTCTTTTACTACAGTAAAATTTGGAAATATCTAGATCATGGCTTGACATTCTTCTTTTCTTTTGCTTGGTTGAATTATAAATTATGTATTCCTCCCTATAAAATTATGTCATACAAAGTCCTATATATATGATCATTGAAAAATTCAATTTTCAGCCAACCACAGAAGTATTTCCAAATAACATTGAATCACAGCATTCTTTTTCCAGTCAACCCTATTTCACTTTTTCAGCACAACTTATATCTTTGGAACAAGGGTTACCAATTCTTGATGAGCAAATCCAGAGCACTATATGCACTTCAAAGTTCAAGAAAGTCCCAGTTCACCTTTTGGATGATTTTTCAACATTTTGCTTGTTTTTGCCACATTTGAATCTGTGATATCATATGGCTTCACTAAGTCCGGTTTTCACGACCAATAAATAGCTATTATGGATCAGCTATAGAGACTGTTGTCACCTATCTACTGGTGTCAAAGCTAACTCGGCACTGTGACCATGTATATTACATGTTGATGATGTCTGAAAGCTTAGTGCTAGGGGAAATTGCCAATGTCACGTGACATATTTTTTGTCGAGCCTAAACAGGCTCGACAGAGCATTATTTAGTGCAGATTGATTTAGATGTGATTTTGTGAATAATTAGTAGAAATGTATCATGTGTTTTCAATGTATACACACACTAAATAAGGTAACCCTTTTCACGGCCAATAAATAGCTTTTACCATACTGCTAGAGGCAAATGTCACTTATCTACCAGTACCATGTTGAAGCTATCTAGGCACTGTGACCACTTATTTATGTGTAGATGATGTCTACAAGCTGCATATGCTAGGGGAAAATACCGCTATATAGTCGTGTTGCAAATTTGTCGAGCCTACTGTAAACAGGCTAGGCCTAGGGACAATAGTCACGTATCTACCAGTGTCAAAGCTATCTAGACCCATCTAAGCAGTCGTAGTATCATGTGTCATTAGCCTAGTCTATCCACAGAATTAACATACAGTAGCATTGGCTTTGTAAGACCATGGAGCTATATAGCTCCATGGTAAGACTAAGAGGACTAGACGCTGTCCCTGTGTTTTATGTGCCATCCCAGAAATATCCCTGGATGTTAGGTCCCATCCCTAGAATATCCCATAAAATTTGTAAAAAGACCCTTATAAAATAGTAATAGGCCTAACTAATAAGAACAATTTCAAGTTTAACCTGTTTGACTAGTACTACTGTACAACTTACAAGGCTCTAGACAAGTAACCAAAACCTAGGCTAAGTGGTGTTTTTTTAAAACTAGGCTACAAACATAAATTCATCGTGTTGAACATTCAATTTCAGCCAACTTTGTATGAGATTCCCAACTTGACTTAACAGCACTTTATGGTTAGGCTACTGTAGCCGACCTAAGAACCTAATTACACTCGGTCTAGGCCTAGCCTTCCCTCATGAAATTATTACGTGTTAGTGTTACTGTTAGTTAGTGTTGTTTCTGTAAGCCTACATAAGACCATTTACTTTCTATCATGATTATTGACTTTATCTCTTCGCTAGGTATAGGAGCAAACAAGCTTTCAACATTTTTAATTGGGGTGCATATAATCAACTAAAAACTCACTGAAAAATAACAAAATGCTTGTGATTGTTGCTATCGGCCCTCGGACGGCGGAAGTGCTGTACAGTTAAAATCTTCCAGTTTTCCCGCGTTTACGTATTTCATGATCAGCTGATTTGGTGCAAGGAGCAGTATATAAAAATAGAAGTGGTACTTCCCAAACTAGCTGTGTATGGAACGCGGAAAGGGTCACCGTGCGGCGCCGTCCACTCAGAGATGGTCATTCACTCAGTGACCGTTCACTAGGAGATCGCTGCTCAAATGCAGAAGCCGTCCATTTATAAATCTTTTGTTGCTGAAGCCGATTTTAACACATTCCTCGAGCTGTATATCATCAGCATTTTGCAATTTGAAAAATCAATGAACGAGTACGAGTGTCCAGTGCTAGCGGTCGAAGTAACTCGACTCTGTGATTGAAAAGTTCACGCCCCGCCCACGATATAAATATGCAAATTTGGCTGTCACTCAAATGAACCATCTCTGAGACGGCCATCTCTGAGTGGACGATTTCTGAATCACGACCATCTCTGAGTGGACGATCTCTGAATGGACGATTTCTGAATCACGACCATTTCTCCGTCGCGACGGTTCTAAGTCAAGACCATTGCTGAATGGACAGTTCCTGAAAGGTTGGTTGTGTTTGCGTAGCGATCTATGAGTAGACGGTCTGTGTATTAACGACCATCTCTAAGTGGACGACGCCTCACGTTAAACGTCGATTTCTGTTTGCATTTGAGCAGCGATCTCTGAGTGGAAGGTCTCTGAGTGAATAACCATCTCTCGCGCCAGCATGAAAATTCCGTCGACAATACCAAACCGTTACCAAAGTCGTCTGCTCACTGGTTAAGTTATAGACAAGTGAATCATTGGCTTAATTCTGTTTAGTAAGAAAAAGGTCAGGGAGGAAATTGTCCTCATGAAAACACTCCGAAAAACCAAGAACTCAAACCTTAAATACTCAAAAGAAAGCAGTCTCCCACACTGCAGGAAGTACCCATGTCAATTGCATTTTTAATTAAGGCATTTACACTTTCAGACATAACAACCGAATCAGACAGGCTATTCCACTCATCCACAACTCTCTGCGAGAAGAAATTTTGGCATAGCCAGAGAAGGCGACAAGCCGTCCCTCCCCCCCCCCCCACCCACTACTTATCCCCACGAAAAATTTGGGTACGGAATGGGGACGACTGAAATAAATGAAACTTGGGTGACCATAAAGGTGATTAAAAAACGTTTTCTACCCACAATTAAGGGGAAAATACTGTTTTTCAGTCATAATTGGTGCTCGGCAGTGGCTCTTAGTGCATGTGGGTCGTAAAATGGGCACGAAAAGTTTGCCTTGCCTCCCCACCCCCCCCCCCCCGCCTCCGAAGTGAACAATATTGTTATAATTTTTGTGAAAAGTACACGTCTAATTATTTCATGTGGGATATCATTTCGCGAAATGTGAAACCATGCAGCCTCGGTATTATAGTTTGTTTTATGAATTAAAGCACTTAAGAAAATGAATGATCTTGACCGTAAAATGTACCTAATTATTCCAGGAAATTTTCTATGTGGATCATTTTTTTGAACATATGTTAGACTATAGCCTAATGTGATTTGTTCTGTGGGCCAAGGAGATTCAGTAACGTACGTATCACCATTTCCATACCGGTTTAACTTCTTTTAGAAAACTCGACGCATGGATTTTGTGATATGAAGGTAATATTAATGTCTTTGTTTTTATTGATGAAGGCTTTGGATCATTTCTCTTATACTCGTGTTGGCTTTTGTTTTGTTTGGTCTTATCTCTCAATTGGTCCAATGGGGTCCAAAACCCAAGAGCAGCGTCATAGAAAGCAATATCAAATATTGAGTTTACAGAAATCTGGTGGGGCGAGGTGGGCTGGGAAGGGTATAGCCTATCTTACAAAGGGTTCAGTTTTGTAGATGTTATACGGTGGCCCTAATGTGACGATGGAACATCACATTTTCTTTCTCCAAATATCAACTGTCTAATATCCAAATTTCTAACTTTCCTGAATTTGTCAACTGTTTCCTTTGCTTTCTTACTGCTTCGTCTTTTTCTGGAAATGCGACCTAATCAAATTATTTATGTCAGTTTCTTTGCGAAATTTCGACTTTATATCTTCAGATTTCGGCTTTTCTCTTGAAATTTCGATTCACATCAAACTGTAAACTTTATTGTAAAATTTTGCCACCAGATGTCGACATACCGAATTTTCGACTGCGTTACTCTGAAAATGTTAACTATTTTATCTCAAAATTTATAAATTATATATTTGCGAAGTACTTACGACCTGTAACATGTTCCATCATAAGCGGGGCAGTTGATAACCGAATGGTCCTTTAATTCCGCTGTATAATATCCTGAGGTGATTGTCCCTTTTTGAAGCCTTGTTTTGAATATATAGGTAATCTCAGTTCTATAGTTTATAAATCTTTACTGGGAGAAGTCTGGCTTCAGTTAGACCCCAACATACCTGATATAGGCCTATGTAAACTAAAATAGCGAAGACACTTGATTATAAGGAATATATGTGATTGACGAAAAATGGGTATTAGTGCATGGCCATATAGGCGCAGACGGATGATAGGGGGGCAGAGGGGTAGCGCCCCATCCAGGGAAGAGTCTACAGGGGCAGTATAATATTTTCGCCACTCACTTTTTCAACTATATGGATTCACTCCACGGCATTGCTATGATCATTCAGCTGCAGACATCACGGTGATAGCGAAACGATAATATTTTTCATTTCATAGTTAATATTAATGATAAACCGTAGAAATTTTGATTTTTCTTTCCTAATTTCGACAAAACGTGGAAATGTCGACGAAAAAGGTCAAACGTTTGATGAAACACTAAATGTTCAAGTTTATGTGAAAATTTCGTT